>CAJNIZ010001749.1:0-28026 GCA_905231905.1 Symbiodinium pilosum
GGGTTTATATTGGGATAATAGAAAAGAAAATGGAAACTACTATATTATAATAGGGGTTTATATTGGGATAATTAGGTCTAGGGTTTAAGGCATGGGGAGTTTAGGGCTTCAGGCTTTATGTAGCGGGTGGCTTGTATTTGTTGACTATCCTACTGCCCAAAGCCTTGATGTAGAGCACTGCCGTCCTTACTTGTGGTGATACATGTGGCTCAGAGCGGTTGAAGGTTTAGGGTCAAGGCTTTAGGGCATAGAATCTGCGGGCTTGGAAACGTCCAAGGCGCATCGGTCCGGTACCAAGAAATGTGGGGAATTTGATGTTTTGCCTAAAGACACAATTTTTGGAAATTGGAATCCTTAGGCTATTGCTAGCTTCTGTGGTTTTATGGGGATATTTCGGGCTTAGGGGTCAGGGTTACAAAGGAATCTACCTTAACAATGGGGAATCATATGCAACATGGAAAGATGGATAGAAAATAACTTTAGTTCCTTGCACAAACTTGTATTAACACCTGAGGAACACCGTGCTTGGGTCACTGAGCTTCTAATACCCATTAGCCTGCTTAATGCCCAGCACTCCTTGCAAGAAGCAAGGTAAAGAAAAGGTCTGGCATTGGACGATCGGCAGCCGCGCAAGTTCTGAGCAAGCAGGCTGCGATGGCACCAAGTGGATTCACATGCCATGGGGTAAGTTAAGATGCGGTCACAAGGATTCCAGATGAGGCAAGGTTCGCGACACCACCCAGTCCAAGGCATTGTGGTGATAATACTACCTGGACCCCAAAAGTGTGTGAAATGATTGCCTCTATGGCTATTATTCTGGGTTTAGGGCTATTATTTGACATATTCCTGGTGTTCAGGTAAAGCCTACTACCCCCCCTTGCAGGGACCCTGTTCTGGCTCGGGCTCGGCCCCTTGTCAAACTAACACGGACGACCCAAACAACCTCGTTTAGTGTTTAGGGCTTTAGGGCCTAGGGTTTAGGGTTTTTTAGGGTCTAGAGTTTAGGGTTTTAGGGTCTAGAATTTAGAGTTTAGGTCTAGCGTCCAGGGCTTTAGGCTGCTGCTTTCGGAAGCGGGCTATTGTTACATGTGTAAAGATGCCTTAAGTCCCCGGGATTCCGTAAGATTTTTTTTTTTTTGCAAATTCATGCATATGCGAAGATAGGGTTTGCTGGACCTCCCAAATACCACTGATAATAGCCCTCAAATACCCCTGATACAAGCCCTTAACCCTGAAATGATGGGTATATGGGGCATTATTACTATGGATGTTTGGGAGGTCCTTCGTGTCCATTTGGAGATTCATGGATCTTAGTAACTACTTTTACCTGGGGATTTCACTCTACTTCTCATTGGAGTAGCTCCCATAAGGCCACTGAGGGGGATTCTAGGCAGAATTACAAGCCCAGTTACAAGTAGTTACTACATCCCGGGGATCTCCAAACCCTAGGCCCTAAACCCTAAACCCGAAGCCCTAAACCCGAACCCACAAACCCCTAAACCCTAAACCTTAAACCCTAAACCAATCTATCCCTTTAAGGGGTTTGGTGTTCTAGGCCTGGAGTGCCACCTCGACTTAAGACCGAACAAAAATCCCAACAATGGAGAATCAAATGGAAAATGAAATGGCAACTAGGAAAATGGGGTAGTTTATGGGGGTTATATTGGGGTTGTAGGGTATATTAGGGATAATGGAAAATGCCATGGAAACGCTAGGTCCCCTTTAAGGGGCTACAGATGGATCATATGGGGATTAGGATGTTATCCATGGAAACCCTAGGTCCCTTAAAGGGGCTACAAATGGATCATATAGGGATTAGGCTATTATCCATGGAAGCCCTAGGTCCCTTTAAAGGGCTACCAATGGATCAAAGAGGGATTAGGATATTGTCTGCAATTCTGGAGAATCAAAGGAAAGAACATGCGCAATGAAACGGAAAATCGGCTAATATGGTATTGTAGGGATTGTGTCCCAGTGTTTAGCTAGGCACGTACATCACGGAAATGCTAGTGCTACCTAAACCCCAAATGTATGCAAAATAATAGCCCTAAACCCAAAATAACAGCCATAAAGGCCATTATTTTACACACTTTTGGGGTCCAGGTAGCCGGTAGGCTACTCGCTGCTTATAACTTTGCCTTTGTCCTACCTAGATCATAAGGATCCAAATAGCCCAATGTACGTATTATTTGTAGACTTTAGGGCCAACGTAGGTATTATTTGTATACTTGGATCCCTAGGGTAGATCCCTCAACACTCCATAAATGTGCAAGGTTCAGGGTGTTTACGGTGTAGGGTTACCATTCAGAGGGCCCTGATTCAGCAATAGCTTCTACCGTTTCTACCAAACCCGGGGCCGTAAACACTGTAGTGCAAGCCCTCAAAATTTTGACCCCAACTCATGAAGCCCAAGCACTTAGTCATCTAACCAGAAAAACTGTAGTCAGAATCCTACTGGGCCAAATCTCAAATTGGAAGCAACAGATCCGAGGCCCCAAAACCAAGATCCCAACATCCAAGTCCGACAACCCTGGTCCACACTGTCCACATGTCTACTATTTGAGCCATAGTCTCTCTCTCCCTTAATAAGCCCGAAAATACTCCCCTATATTGGCCCTATATAATCCCCTCTAAGGAGTGTAGACTATAGCTCATTTGGCTAATGTGGGCTGTTGTAAAAGTCTAATTGTAGTATGGGCTCGAGGAAGGTATCTGATTCTTTGGCGCTCGGACCTTTCAAGGTGTATCCTAAAGTCATGTCTGCAAACTTGAATCCGAAACCTGCATGAGAACCATGAAGGTAACTCCTTCAATCCCTTCAAGCCCTGAGCTCCAACCCAAACCCTGAAGCCCTAAAACCCTGAAACCCAATATCACCCACCCTGGGTTTCGGATTTAGGGACCCAAACCCTAAACCCTTAGAACCCCCTTACATTTTGGGTTTCGGATTTAGCGACCCAAACCCTAAACCCTAAACACTAAATTCTTCGTTGTGGGCCTCGCCGAACGTCCGGCGGCGGCCTTCAAGACGTCTAGCAGCTGTGGAACTCAGCGCCTGGGTTTGCTTCGAAAGCTCCACCCCAGAGGGTCCAAGTACCCAAGAATTAGGTCCCCTCTAAAGGGGATATAGAGGGATACATAGGGGATAATTAGGTCCACTTTAAAGTGGTTTTATATGGAGATGTAGGGGTATATAAGGTTTAGGGTTTAGGGTCCAAGAACCCAAGAATTAGGTACCCTTTACAGGGGATATATAGGGAGATGTAGGGGTAGATAAGGTTATAAAGGCTTTAGGGTGTAGGGTCCAAGACGGTCCAAGTACCCAAGAATTAGGTACTTGGGTTTTGAGTGGTGGGAATTATAGTACAGGTTTTAGGTAAGTATACGATTATTAGGTACTTGGACCCTTCGGGCACAGGCGTGGGGTTTAGGGATTCCATGAGCTACTGTCAATATTCGAGATACCAAGGGGCCAGTAAGGATGTATGTAGGGGCTCCCTCTTGTAGCCTAGTATAGTGCTTAACACATTTCCTGATAAGGAGCCATGCCCATCAACTATATCGGGAAATATTGGCTGTAGCTCTTTTGGGAATCAGGGATTTGGATAAAGGTTTAAGGCTTAGTTGTCGGGGTACTGTTAAAACCCTGATGATGACCCTGCATCCGACGCCCTCATATTGTAAACTTCTCTAGTCCTCCCTGAACCCAAAGCCCCTTTTTTTGGACCCTAAACCTTCTAAACCCGGAATCCTAAAAACTCTGGTCCTGAACCCGGAACCCTTAGTCCCAAAATCTGTAACCCTGAACCCTAAACCCTCTAAGCCTGAACCCTAAAACCTCATATCCGAAACCCTAATCCCAAAAACCTCTAACCCCCAAAACCTCTAACCCCAAACTCTGAACCCTATACTCTATACCTGATTGCGCCCAGTGCATGTCACAAACCCCCAACCCTACAACCCATTCCGTGATTCCCTACAACCGCCAGCAAGAAGCCCTGAATCTGAACAATTTAACCCTTGAAGCCCTAAACCTCATAACCCTTGGAACCCTAAACCCGTAAACCCTCAACCCTCAGCCCCTAAACCCCTGAACCCTGAACAACAAAATCCTGGACCCGAAAGCCCTCGCCCCTAAAGACCCTAAATCCAAACTCCTAAACTCTCCAACTCTAAACCCTCCTACCCTCTGACCCTAAAACCTCTGACCCTCTGACCTCAATCCCTTCAGCCCAAAGCCTCTAACCCTTCAAGCCTGTAGTCCCCCTGATTAGATATGGGGTATATGGGGATCTTAATCATATTCGACCCAAAGCCATATTCTACCTACTTAAGGGGGACTATAAACCCTAAACCTTAAAACCTAACCCCTTAACCCTACAACCCAAACCCTAACCCTTAAACCCTAACCCCTAAACCCTAACCCCTGACCCGAAATTAAACCCTAGTCCCTAAGCCCTTCAAGCTTTCACCCCTGCACCGTCAGGGCGCAAAGCAGCGCTTCCCAGCGTCCTGAAGCTCCAGGTCGCCAGATTTCGACAGCAGCTCCTCACACTGTACCCTTTAAAGGGGTTTGTAGGGGTTATAGGGTTATATAGGGTTTAGGGTGTAGGGTTAGGGGTTTAGGGGTTTAGGGTTTAGGGATTCGGAGCTCAGGGGTTAGGAATTTAGGGTTTGGGGTTTAAGGTTTAGGGATTCGGAGCTCAGGGCTTAGGAATTTAGGGTTTGGGGTTTAGGGTTTAGGGATTCGGAGCTGAGGGGTTAGGAATTTAGGGTTTAGGGGTTTAGGGTTTCAGAACTTAGCGACTTAGAGTTTCAGGGATTAGGGCTTTGAGTTGGGTTTGAAGCTTTCAGGCTTTGAGATTGGAATGTGTTTCCTCGCAAATGAGGGGACTGACTCGCCATGCCGGTCGCTACTTTGGGGTTTCCCTGAATAAGGAGTATATATAAATGTACATATGTATCTGGGCCCTATGAGGGAAATTGTCATTTGGAGGTCAATGGTACCTATACCCGACTTATACGGACACCTATAACCCCATGAAACATGAGCAATCTAGGTCCCTAATATGGTCATATGCGGGTTATAAGTAAGGTAATAGCCGCATACAAGTACCCAGACCCCTGGGAGGATCTAAAAATTAGATCCCTATATAAAGCCTTTATAACCCCTATATAATCCTTATATACCTTTCCATATGGTTCTAGGGGATCTAATCTTTAGATCCTTTTGGGGGTCTGGGTATGTACCTTCCCCAGGACCTCCGAGTGTAGTAGTCCTCATCGCTTCTTTCGTTGTTCGCGATTCCAGGCTCTTAGTTGGGGTTTGGGGTTTAGGGGTTAGGGGTTTATCTTGCAGGTTTAGACAGTTTAATCAAACGCACCCCTAGGTGGGTAGCTCACCAGGTGCCAAATAAGATTCATATAAATGCTGGTATAGAGGTAAGGGCTATATGAGCTTTATATAGGCGTCCTTTAAAGCAACCCGCCTATTAGCTAAAACACGTGGAGGTCTCCCTGATCTAAGGATTAAGGGTTCAGGGGCGTAGGGGTAGGGGCTTTGAATGAAGTGAACGTCCTACTGTTGGCCTTGCGAACGCTTGTCTAAGGAGAAGGCTTTATTGGACAACCCCCTAAACCCTACAGCGCCCACAGCTGCCTGGCCTGGGACCCCAAGCCAGGCTTGCAGCGTCGCAGGGGTTTAGGGTTTAGGGTTTAGGGTCCTGCGGAGTCACGGCAGCCTGGCTTGCTGCGCCGATTGGTCTCGTGCAAGCCACTGAAATCAAGGTTTAGGGCTTAGGCTTTACAGTTTATAGGGTCTAGGGTTTGGGTTAATCCGAGCCCGAGCATCAGAATTATGAAAGGTACCATATTTAAAGAACATATTTTTGGAAAAATCAGCCGTCCAAGACTAATTTCAATTAGGTGGAATTTCGTATGGAGAAAAGGGACCAGATTTAAAGAACATTTTTGGGGTGACCAATCCAGAAAATCGAGATATTCAATGCATCCCTACTATTCATTTTTTAATCAGTAGAGGTCCAAGAGCCCCGATGACGCGTGCATTCCCATTCTTTTTTTAAAATTAATTCCGGGATTCTTTCAATCTGGCGCCCTTCATTTCTTATTCTGGGGGGGGTGGTGGGCGGCTACCCCCCCCAAAAAATTTTTCAGATCCTCGGATTAACGCTGGACCCTCAAAACGTGATAAAATCTGGACTGTCACTGTGCGGGGTGAGCGGTCTTGAAAGAACGATGCATCCACCCGAAAACTCTGAGGTGCTGACAAGGCATTGGCCAAACAACGCACGACAACTCAAGAATCAAGCTTGACACGAAGGCTCGGCGAACCCAACTGCATACGGTACCCCGTGTATTCCTTGAGGCGGCCCTCTTATAACGGGGGTCGACCCAACTGCCCCGTGGTGCCATCAGCACCTTAGATCCTTGATGAACGGGAACCCCATCACGGACGCTGGCTCCAGCAGCATCATCGTCATCACGCTGCGAAGCTCCTGCTAGAGATACGAGCTCCAGCAACGGGCTTGACAAATGCAAGCTCAAGGATACTGAATCGGCCTGCAAAATCACCGCTCAGCATATTCGTATACCAATCTGATAACCAGCGGCTGCAACCACCCACGCATGAAATCTGCGCTGGACCACTACACCTGTGCATGAACGGCACCTGAAAGGGAAAAAGCTCTAAGCCCTGGCCCACTGAAACCAGGACTCCCGAACTCTCAAACCCCACGACTCCACAGAAACTGCAGCCCCTAAGCCCTAAAACCCAAAAAACCGAAACACCTCAAGAAAAATGTACAGACATCTTTGATATATAAATATATATAGATATATGCACATACATGCAGAACATATAGGGGATACTGCAACCATGCTATATAAGATTGCAATAAAGAAGCCCTGGTCTCTGCTATATAGATACTTAAGACCCTCTGGGCCATAGAACCCTTTAACATTTGTGAGGACAAGAATACATTCCTGTGTAATCCTCATAGACTCGACACCAACTAACCCGACACCTCAACCCTAAACCTTGAACCGTAAATCCTCAACCCTAAATCCTAAACCTCAAGTTATGTATGAAAGCAACCCCCCCGCCGACCCTCCCCCCCCGTGCTCCCGAAGTGATTTAGCACCGGCAGCGTGAAGCGCAGCAGCATTGATGCTGATGCCACGAGTCTCCCGGGCACTCAATTGGGTTCAGGGTTTAGGGTTTCGTGCTGCTTTATGGCGCCTAAACCCTCAACCCTTAAATCTATGAACCCTAAACCCTAACCAAAATCTAGGGCTCTAGTCTGGTTTTCCTTATAAGGTGCCTTTATGGGGTTCCATCTTTGCTTGAGGGAAGCTACGAAGGTTTATAGGGTTTAGGGGTCACTGTAGGGTTTAGGGTGTAAGGGCTTTGGGTTTAGGAGGTTATAATTGGGGGGGGCTTCCATTTATTATGGCGCCGCTTCAAAAACCGACTGTAAGCATCTAAAAAACATCTACATTGGGCCCTAACGTCTATAAACAATGCCTGTACCTTGGGCGTTTGGCTATTTGGAGCCCTGGGGCCCAATATGCAACTGTTAGGGGTTCAGGGTTTAGAGAAACCACTCCTTCTGTAGTATGATGTTTGGTTGCCTCATTCCATCATGTTAAGCCTTAACCCCAAGCCCTACATGGGAAATATCTCTGAATTCAGATGCCCTAAACCCTAAACCCTAAACCGTGTGTGCTACTCCGCATGACCTTCTTTAGCTGAAGCTCGGTTTCTCAGAAATGGCCGAGCAAGTCGCTTTTGGAGCGCCGATATAGCCTGTAAGGGCTTAGACTCCAAGGGTAGAGGGTTCAAGGGTTTTGAGCTTTAGCCCTATAACCCTAAACCCTATTATATAAGCCCTGTTATAAGCCCTAAACCCCAAAACTGAAACTGCATGGCTGGGTTTGCAACAAGATCGCTTGCAAGGAGTCAGTAGCAAAAGGAGGCAAGGATCCCTTTTGCAGTTCAGCAGTTGCTCTCCAGTGCTCATACCCAGAACAGCCTCCATAACCCATTCCTTGTTCCCTACTATCTGGACGTCAGAATCAGGTGAAATGATGGCCCGATCCCGCAACAAAATGCTCCGAAAGGACAAGTATGCTACCTAATTTAGGAGCACAATCAGTCCTAAACCCTAGAAAAGATACTTTGGCAACTTCCGCTTTTTGTTGCATTCCTTAATTCCAATAACCACCTGCAGAAAGGACGTATTTCAGAGGGCTCAAAAAGTGAGGTACAGGAGTCTACAATAGGGATCTTTTAGCCCACCTACTTTTGACCTCCCCAACTTTCTGCTGGGGGCCCGAAACCCGACCCTAAACCCCCAACCATCGCATCCGAAAGCCTGAACCCTGAACTAAACCACGAAACCGTGAGCCCTAAGTCCTACTCTCTGAGCCATGAACATTACCTAAGCCTAAAAGTATGTAAAATAATGGCCCTAGGCCCATAATAGTAGCCACAAAGACAATTATCTTACATACTTTTGGGGTCCAGGTAAAACCCGGTAGACCAAAAGACTTCAAGGGTCGGCCTATTAGGGGCCATTAAGAAGAGCGAGCCGCAGACACCCGTTTTCCATGGTTGGTTCTCAGCCCTCAACCCTAAACCGCTTTGGGGGGGGGGGGTTGGGTTTAGGGTGCCTGGTTTTGGGGTTTTGGGTCGCAAAATAATGAGCCCCTTGGACTGAGGACCCTTCTTTTGAGGTCTGTTAGTAAGTATAGTGGGGCTAATTGGGGGTTCTTTTACTGCTTACACGTTAATTGTTAACCACCTTGATTACTAAGTCCCCGTGACCATCTAAGTAGGGATTGCAAGAGGAACTCGAGTTGTCAAAGGTCACGTTATTGGGCTTGTTTATTGTTTCATTGCTTCAAGCAACATACCCGCGTATACCCTCATACAACCCTATATCACCTTGTCTTATGCCTGGATACACAGGCCCAAAGCTCCCAAAATCCTGAATCCTAGAATCTAGCAATTTGTTTTCGTGTTCCTGATCTCGCAGGTCAAGCAATATGCGGCCTCCACGTCTGTCTTCAGGGCGCCAAGGTTTCGGAAACCTCCGGCAGCCTTGCATGAGGGCGTCAGTGCGCACATCTGGAATAGGACTGTTGAGGAACTAGATGCCTTGCCAGTGGTGTAACATCCCATGCAAATACAGAGGGCGTCTTCCGCGCGTCATACCTAGTGATTAATGGTTGACGACCACTACACTCGTTGTATGGAAACCCCACAGGTAGGACTTGAGAGTTACTGTTGCTGCTTGGGTCGCCCGTACATGTAACATGAGTACAATTGGTTCCTAACACAAGATCACACTCACACCATGAGAGACAAATCCCATGCAGAAGGCCGCGCCGGAGGAAGGTATGAGAATCAGCACGTGGTGGCACATGCAAAACTAGCAGCAACCATAGTGTCAGTAGTGATAGTGGGGGTTTCCCAAAATTAGGGGCGCCATTTTGGGGATCCCCATAATAAGGACTATAGTATTTTGGGGTCTATATTGGGGTCCCCTCATTTTAGGAATCTACCAGTAGCAAAGATAACCTATTTGCTTCCAGCGTCCCGCCCTCATAATTCTTTGGTTGCGGGGGCGCTATCTACGTAACAGTTATGGCAGAAATATGGAGGATGGCATCAGCAAGTGGGTTTCACATGGTGTGCCAAACTACAGACATGACTACCCTTGCACTTGAGGGACAAATGGAGCGGCGTGTCCCAGATTGCACTTGGTAAGATGGTGTATGTGGATAGGTGGAGCGAACTCACGAGAAATGTCTGTAGTGCAAATGATCACGGATGGGATTGGTGTCAGATTGATCGGGTCGAACCTGCCACTGCCCCTCCATCCGCCTCTGCTCTCCACATGAGCTATAGTCTAAACTCCTAGTATCCCCCTTAATCACCCCTATACCATATATAACCCCGTATATCACCCCATTTAAGGAGTTTAGACTATAGGTCACATGCATCCCCCCGTCACCCCCGCACTCCTGTCTCCCGCCTCGCCCCTCTCCCAGCTCCTCCGACAAATTGTTCCGTTTTTGGGAACTCCCAGACACGTGCGGGCTGATACTTTGGGTTTGGGCGCTGCAAGGATACTTTGGGGTTCGGCACTGCAAGGATACGAGGGGCTGGGCACTGCCAGGATACAAGGCTACTTCACAGCAGGGCCAACTTTGGGTTGGGCATTGTAAGGGTCGGGCATTGCCAGGATTCCAAGATACTTTGGGATTGGGCACGGGCACTGCAGGGATATTTTGGGTTTGGGCACTGCAAAGATATGTTGGGACTGGGCACTGCAAGGGTACGGGGGAGAACAACCCCACATCGACAGTGGACACATGTTTTTTGCAGCTAGACTCTTGTAGCTCGCATGGAAACCTTGTTGATACACAGCACCATATCGTAGAACAACGCAATTTGCTTGACACAAGCGATGGCGCGGGCTTTAAGCATTGGGGAAGATCAAAAAATCATCTAGGCAACTGTTTTCACACACAAAAGCGTGACAGGAAGAAGTTCAAGCGCTGGTACAGAATTACAGAAGGCACAAAGCATGAACATGAAAATGACTCAGGCCGTTCAACAGCAAAAAATACGACCATGTTCCAAAAAACATGAACTAAGATCTCTGAGCCCTGAATCCTAAACCTTACACCCTACTCATAATTTTGATAAAGCCATAAATTCCACAGCCTCCCGAAGCTTTTTGGCAACATGGCCTCCAGCCCTTCACGGAAAATTTGCAGCAGTTCCGGCGCCCCCGTTGCGACTTCATAGCCTGGAAGCGTCTGGCAGCATTTCAAACGATACTACGCGGTTTAGGGTTTAGGGTTTAGGGTTAGTACAAGAGTTATGGATGATCAAACGGAGAAAACATGGAAGAAAATGAGAAAGACCATGGAAACTCGTACGTAGCAAATAAGGGTTTACGAGGATTGTACTGTAGGGACGCCCCAATAACAAAGTAAATGATGTTAGGGACTATTTGAAGCACCTTGTACTATAAACATGCAGTGAAGCAGCACCATGATACTGGCTTATTAGTAAGCCCATACATTACGGAGAAACCAATAAAAATCTGCGGGCTATGTACTTGAGATTAAAGCGCGTGAAGAACAATCAGTAAAACATACCCACAACAAACATAGAGCTTGAACAATCCCTACTGACCCAGTCTTTGATTTTCATCTATACCTACTTGATAATGGGACTGTGTTTAGAATGAAACATTGGACAATGCTGGCCCTAAACCCCGGATCCTAAACCCTGAGGAATCCTAATCCCTAAACCCTAAACCCCTAAACCCTTTGCCCTGGATCTGCAACCTGAGCCCCGAGCCCCCAAGACCTTAAAAACCCAGACCATGGGGGCCAACCCTAAACCCTAAACCCATAAACCCGTAAAACCCTCAATATGAACCCGAGTATAGAGTCCTAAACCCTAAACCCCAAACCCGTTGAGGGTGTGGGCCTCTTTTCAGGAAGACGGCGCCTGTCGGCTCTGCCTCTGACTGCTTGAGGTTTGCGCCCCGCAGGCGCAATCGCCCCGGGCCATCCTGTCTTACCCTATGGTTTTGGGATTTCGGAGTTGGATTTAAGGTTTAGGAGTTAAGGATTAAGATGTGAAATTTGGGGTGAAAGGTTTAGGGCTTAGGGTTTAGGGTTTAGGCTTTAAGGCTTACGGTTCAGTGTTACGTCCGCTAGTGCCATCCTGCCGTTGCTCCGCGTCCAGTTTTAGCAGCGGCGGGAAGTTGGCCTAAACCCTAAACCCTAGCCTAAAACCCAAAACCAAAAACCCTAAAACCCTGAAACCCTAAAATCCTAAACCCCTAAACCCTAAACCCCTAAACCCTAAAACCTAAAACCCTGTAAACCTCCTCGGCGGCGCGGAAGCGGTGCCAGTGGCCCTGAGGCCAAATTCGGAAGCAGTAGGGAACAATTCGTCGTGAGTTATAGGGTACCCTTCAAGGGGTTTATAGGGATTATAGGGTTACATAGGGTTTAGGGTTTTAGGGTTTAGGGTTTAGGGCTTCAGGGTTTAGGGTTGTAGTGTTTAGGGTTTATAGTTTAGGGCTTTCCCCAAATGCGGGCTCTTTCAGGATTGTTTTCATACGGGTGATCCTTTCTATGCCTACACATCCCCATATATCCTATAACTCCCCACCCTATAACCTCTGAACCCTAAACCCTACTAGGGGCCCACAGGTTCAACCTGCATAGGCCCTTTGGTCCCATGCAGAGGACGCCGAATGTGGGTGGAAGGGGTTAAAACGAACTGTTTGCAGTTTAGGGTTTAGACCGTCACTAGCCTAGACAGGTAACTAAGCTTTCGGAACAATGATGCCAATCGGTTACCAGTAAACCATTTCCTCACGTACAGCGAACGCAGTATTCTTACTCCCCAAACTCCACGAACCCCAAACCCCAAAACTTACTAGTTCTTAGTAGGGAATAAGGGCATCTATTATATAGGGATTATACAGGGACTATATTCCCTGCTCATTCCCATACCTAAACCCTAAACCCTAGAATAAGAACCAGTAGGTAGATCATGAAGCATCGGCCCAGACTCCTAAAATCGAAAGCTCAGCCATCTCCCCAACGAAGACACCCAGACCGCCACAACAATCCAACAGATGCTCCCGTAAGGTTTAGGGCTTAGGGTTTGGGGTTTAGGGATTAGGGTTTAGGGGGTTTAGGGTTTTAGGTTTTAGGCTTTAGGGTTTTAGGTTTTAGGGTTTTAGGTTTTAGGGGAAAATGCCGAGTTATCGTATAGGATACCATAATATTAGGGTCCTTAAAGCCCCAAACATAGGTAAATTAACAGCCCAGCTATAACCCAAAAAGTCAATTATTCCACATACCCTTGGGGTTCGTATTACATAGGGATTATCTTCTCTTATTCCCTACGAAGCACCAGTAGGTTACTTTTTTAGGACAAAGGGTAGTTTCCTGAAATAAGGGGAACCGGATATAGACCCCAAAATACTCTAATCCTTATTACTGGGGCCCTAATTTTGGGAACCCCTAAACCCTCTATAACCTCTATAGAACCTAACACCTACATAACCGCTAAATAACCCCCAAATAACCCCATATAACCAATATATATATATATAACCCCTATATAGCCCCTGTATAACCTCTAAAAGGGTACCCCTCAATTTGGGAAACCCCCAGAGGTCCTCGATGAATTCGATGCCGAAGTCGGCATGTGCAGAGCAAAAGCCCCGAACACCTCCGCAGCTTGCAATCGCTGCCTGCAAGGGGCGTGGGGGATTCCAGGGTGTAGGGTATAGGTTTCAGGGTTTAAGGCTTAGGGTTCAGGGTTCAGGGTTTACGGTTAGGGTTAAGGGTTTAGGATTCACAAAGACTTTGGGGATTAGCGATTAGAGTTTCGGGATCCAGGATATTTAGGGTTTAGGGAGGGGTGATTCACGATTAGGGCGTCATAATTATTCATTAGTTCAGGCTCTTTGTTTTGCTGTAGATCCAAAGCAACTGGGCATTGCTGCAAGGGCTTTCCAGGACTTGGGGGCTAAGAGGGTCCAATACTCCGTACCCTATACCCCAAACCGTCCTGAAACTAATGAGAGGTGCATTACTATCTCCCTAAGGGTCCAAGGACCCAAATAATAGGGCTTTAGGGCCCAAATACCAATGATATTACAGTATTTGGGCCCTAAAAGCCCATTTATTTGGGCCCTTGGACCCTTAGGGTCTGTTTTGACAATCCCACAGATCTCGCACGTTCGCACCTCCCAAAGTCTGGTACAACCTCATGAACTTCCAGTTAGCAGTGACCCAATATCTAATTATGATGACAAATGATAGCACTAGCAAATCCGGACTCATCGGGTATGATTTAAATTTAGGGTAGTGCTTACCAACCTAGCACCAAAAACCCTTGAAGTGGCTTTATAGATAGGAGTTTGACTTCTGCAGGGATCTGCCCTCTACAATCTCACATGTCACTCCAGGTAGACCCTAAACCCTAAACCCTAAACAAACCCTGAGCCCTCAAACCCATTTGAGAGGCCCCTGGTTGCCAACGTCACTCCTAAGGGATTATATTATGCTATATTATATATAAATGTATCAACCTCCCACTATAGTCCTATTATGCTGCTATTACAGGGTGGGGGGATCCTCCTACTGTATACCCTAAACCCTAAGGCCCTAAACCCCAGTATCCGTACTTGCTTAGGCCCCGATCTTCCAGAGCCTACTCGTCAAGGTGACCTTGTTACAGGGACCCTACTGGGGACACCAAAACAAGGAACTTCAAGCCAGCAGTTTAGTGTTTAGGGCCTACCATGCAGGGCCCATATGTTCCCATAATATTCCCACCACATTTTTTTGGGGGGGTGTCTCTATGTTGGACCGGTCAGTTTCATTTTTACGGCCCAAGTTCCGAAGCCAACTAAACAACGGAAATCTTCGCATTGCCCTAAAGGCCCCTAAAGCCTCATCGCGAAATCCCAGCCCAAGCCTCACAAACCCTGTAGCCCCCTTAAGTAGATAGATAGTATAATAGGGTATATAATAGGGATTTATAGAGATAATGGAAAAGAAAATGGAAACTACTATGCAGGGTTTAGGGTTTAGTCCCCCTTAAGTAGATAGAATATGGGGTGTATGGGGATCTTACAATATGTAACATACCCAAAGCCATATTCTATCTACTTAAGGGGGGCTATAAACTCTATAAACCCTATATCCTAACCCAGTCCTCACCCCAGACTCTAAATCCTACGGCTGACCCGCAACTGCAGAATATCTCCGCTGAAGCATGGGGGGGACGAATAGGAGCTATATCAGCGAAGCTCGAACCTCCTTAGAGGAGGCTATGTAGGGATCATATAGAGGATTACTTTAGGGCTTCTTAAGGGGGATACTAGGGGTTTAGACCCTAAACCCTAGACTCTAGACCCTAAAGCCCATATTATTATAGGGCTTTTTCAGGGGGATACTGGGAGTTTAGACTATGGCTCATATAACCTCAATAATATATACCCTGTAACCCCCTATAGGAGTTTAGACTATGGCTCATATATCCCCAATTACTTGTACTAGCAGGAATCTTGGCAATTACCAAGGTTAGGGTTCTAGGTTCCTTGTATGATCCTGGAATAGGGTTTAGGGTTCAGGGTTTAGGGTTCACATAAGAGGGTAGGTGGAGTGTCTAAGTATTTAGGCTTCTACATTAGCTCTCCTGTTAGAGGCATGAGAGCAAGGACCAGGACCTTCCTTGTACCATTAATTGGGGATATATGGTCCCTAATAGCGGGCACTTAGGCCCTAATAGAGGGTAGGAGGAGGGTCTAGGGACATATCGAGTTTAGGGGTGAGGGTTTCGGGCCCAGGAGACTTGCAAAACCTCAGCCCCTGTAGTACCCGATTCCCTGACAAAACTGTGGCCTCAAGAAGGGACTCCGACATGTGAGCCATGGTCTAAACTCCTAGTATCCCCCTTAATATGCCCCATAATAGTCCCCTATATAATCCCCTATATATCCACCCTTAAGGAGTTTAGACTACAGCTCATGTTAGCTTACTGACACCTTGGTCCTGTTCAGGAAGGAGTGGATTTCTGATGCCGTTCGTATCGATACCCAAAGGCTCCACTGTAGTGCTTCAAACATATAGTTCACCCCCATAACCATCACGAGCCGACAAAACAAATCCATCGGGCGTTTGGGGCCGATTCTGACTTTCTCAGGCGTTTTCGGAGCGTCGCACGGAAAAGCTGACACATCAGCTCAAGGTTTTCAGCCTACTGCAGCCTCGACCGTTTAAATGGAAGGCATTCAACGGTGGCAGACTCGGGAATCTCCAAAGGTTTAAGAGCTCTGCAGCCGTCAAAAGCATTGGCCATGATGGTGATCATGGAGCTGGGGAGCTTGATGCTCTGTAGGCCACTGCAAGCGTAAAAGCATTTCTCTCGGATGTCGGTCACCGAATCTGGGAGCTCTATGTGCTTCAGGCCACTGCAGCCATGAAAAGCTTGTTCCCCAAGGCTTGTAACTGACTTTGGAATGTTGATGCTCTCCAGGCCACTGTGAGAAAAGGTTTTCCAAGCAATGTCGGTCACGGAATCTGGGATCTCTACGTGTCTCAAGAAAAGGCAGCCATGAAAGGCTTCTTCCCCGATTCGTCTCACTGAGTTCGGTATCTTGATGTTCTCCAAGCCACTACACGCAAAGGCTTTCTGCCCTATGCTCTGTACCGACTGAGGGATCTTGACTTCCCGTAGGCTGCAACAATCCTCGAAGGCGCCATCTCCGATGCTGTTCACGGAGTTAGAAATCTTGATGTACTCCAGAGCGCTGCAAGAGTGAAATGTCCCGGGCTCAATGTCGGTCACCAATTCCGGGATCTCTACGTTTTTCAAAGCACTACAGCCCTGAAATACGAAAGACCCCATGTTGGTCACCGAGCTCGAAATCTTTACGTCCTTCAAAGCACGGCAATGGCAAAACGCTTGAAAGCCAATGTCGGTCACCGAGTCAGGAATCTCTATGTGTGTCAGGACACTGCAACCAAAGAAGGCTCGTTCCCCAATGCTTTGCCTTGGTAGCCCAGTAACCATATTACAATAAGGGTACCCTTTTTTTTCTGCTGGTAGATTATATACCAGGACCTTCCTTGTACCCTTAATTGGGGATATATGGTCCCAAATAGTGGGTACTTAGGCCTTAATAGAGGGTAGGAGGAGGGTCTAGGTATGGGAACCCAGAACCCAAAAGGGTAAAAGGGTACCACTGGGGTTCCCAGGTTGCACCGCATGGGAGATCTTGATGCTACGGAGGCCGCTGCAAGAATAAAAGGTTTCCTCTGGAATTTCGGACACAGAGTCAGGGATCTCCACATGCTTCAGGCCACTGCAGCCATGGAAGGCTTGGTCCCCAATTCTTCTCACTGAGTTTGGAATCTGAATGCTTTGCAAGCCATTGCAAGAATAAAAGGCTTGTTCCTCAATATCAGTGACGGATTCAGGGACCTGTACATGCTTTAAGCAGCTGCAGCCGAGGAAAGCACGTTCCCAAATCCTCGTCACTGAACTGGGAATCTGGATGCTCTCCAGACAGCTGCAAGAATGAAATGTACCTTCCTCAATGCTGGTCACAGACCCAAGGATCTCTACTTGTTTCAAGTCACCACAGCCTTGAAAAACTCGCTCCCCGATACTTGTCACTGACTTTGGAATCTTGACACCCTCCAGGCCACTACAAGAGAACGTCCTCTCAGCAATGCCAGTCATGGAATCTGGGATCTCTACATGCTTCAGGCCAGCGCAGCCATGGAAAGCTTCTTCCCCAATGCTTGTTACCGAGTTCGGAATCTCGATGTTCTCTAAGCCACTACATGCAAAGGCTTCCCGCCCAATGCAGATCACTGACTCAGGGAGCTTGACTTCTCGTATGCTGCGGCAGTTTTCAAAGGCGCCATCCCCGATGCTTGTTACGGAGGTGGGAATCCTGATGCGCTCCAGCGCACTGCAATCATAAAATGTTCCTTGCCCAATATGGGTCACCGACTCTGGGACGTCAATGTGTTTCAGGCCGCTGCTTTCAAAGGCTTGGTCTTGTATGCATGTTACCGAACTTGGAATGTTGATGCTCTCCAGGCAACTGCAACAGAAAAAGCTTTGAACGCCGACGTACGTCAGGGAGTCCGGGAGCTCTATGTGCTTCAGGCCACTGCAGCCATGAAAAGCTCGTTCCTCGATGCTAGTCACTGAGCCGGGAATCTTGATGCTCTGCAGGGCACTGCAAAAACTAAATGCATTCTCCTCAATGTCGGTGACGGAGTCTGCAAGCTCGACGTGTCTCAAGGCGATGCAACCGCGAAACGCGTTGGCCTTTATTCTCGTCACAGAACTGGGAATCTTGATGCGCTCTAGGGCACTGCAATTGCTAAAGGCTTTCTCTCCAATGTGGATTATGGAGCTTGGAAGGTCCACCTGCTTCAGAGCTCTGCAGTTACAAAATGCGCCATCTCCGATCTTGGTCACGGAGCTGGGAATGCTGATGCTCTCCAAAGCTCCGCAGGAGCAAAAGGCTCGTCCCTCAATGCGGGTGACCGAGTAGGGCAGGTCAACTTCGCGTAGGTACTGACAAGCTGCAAAAGCCCTCTGACGTACCTGGCTTGCTGTCAAGGAGCCGAAATCAAATATCATTATAGAAGAACCAAAGGAACCCTACTATTCCGTATATACGAATAGCAAGAGTAAAAGCATTAATCGCAAGAATGACAGACTAAAAATAGCAACAACATGATATCAACATACACATGCAACACATGTTTACTTCCCTACTAGCAGCCCAGGTACTTTGGATGCGCCAGCTGGGACTTCTGCGAAAACCACATCCTGATCCCCGACCGCAGTTCGGATGACATTCTTGAAGCGGACCACTGTCAAGACCTACTTTGTATAGATACTTAGGCCGTTTGGATCATAGAACCTATGAAGCAGAATGTAAAGCCCAATATTATATATACTACCCTATATGGCTATAAGCATAATGTGCGTATCCCAAAACCCCATTCTAATGAAATGGGCCCATACATGACAATGTATCCATTTCATGTGTCATGTTGTTTTCCAGGCTGTGTACTAGTCTACTTCTTTGCGCTCCTAATAACTAAGCCCTAGATGCCCTATATATCCAAAGGAATCCCTTCCAATCGTTTCTGTCCATACTACGCGATGCACCCCAATCCCCATGCTGAACCCTAAATCCTAAATCTTCGGGGACGGCGATCCAGCTGCCAGGGTAAGGGGTACGCCGGGGCTTACAAGTTTGCGAAGACTGAGACTGTTAGTATGGTTTTTATGGATGGAGGACATCTTGCACCACACTGCCATGCATTTTAACTCATAGGGTACAGATACACGATCTCTTCCACCCAGAGTAGGTGAAAGCTGTCTAGACTGGAAGCCACCCCTTAACCCTAAACCCCAAACCCTAGACAATAGCAGCTCACCTAATGCACCTAAATCTGGTTTAGGGCTTAGAGTTTGGTGCCTAAAGCCTACACCCCAACCCTGAACCCTACTACGGACTTGGGGTAGATAAGATTACAATTACATGGGGATGGAAAGGGGATGAAATCCGTTGTCTTGGCGCTCTACAGTACACATGCACGATCAATCACTGCATTATCCCAGTTTCCATTTCACCTTCTGTGTGTGCTTTTCGATCTGTTTCTCCATAAATCCCCTTGAATTCCAAAGCAACGAAACCTAAACTCTGAAGCCTATGATTTGGAACAACACCTGGCCTGAGGCACCAAAATTTGAGTGTCAGGTTCTAGAGCTTCAGCACTCTCAGTCACCAACTTGGCGCAGAACCCCCTCGGTAACTTCAAGATTTCGTGGCGCGAAATGACTTCAACAGTTGTGCCCCGCTCCACCTCTATACCCGTGGATGACCCATCCGCAAATTGAAGGCTCACCTCAATCAGACACTTCGCCATGGCGGCTAGGCTGAAGGTATCAGGCTGATTTTCGGAAATCTCACCTGCTGTCCAAGGGCAACAAATGTCAATAACAGCTGCTCGAGATCATATACCCCCAAGAAGTTCA
Source organism: Symbiodinium pilosum (assembly GCA_905231905.1). NCBI lineage: Eukaryota > Dinophyceae > Suessiales > Symbiodiniaceae > Symbiodinium > Symbiodinium pilosum. Next base: position 19,652 of record CAJNIZ010001749.1, read on the forward strand.
TGTAAGCTTTGTCGACAGTAACACAATGTAGCAGAGACCCGCTTAGATACTGGGTTGGCCCCTAAAATCCTTTGAAAACATATTAATGTATAGGGCCCCTTATTAAAGCCCTTAGGGAAAATATTGAACATCCCCGGGGCCTACCCTAAACCCTAAACCCCTAAAACCCTAAACCCCTAAACCCCAAAAACCCTAAACCCTAAACCCAGGATTCCACATGCAAGGCGCTCCTATGGCATTGGGTGTCTGAGAAGCAAAAGCAAACAGCTCCGCATGGCCACCCAAAAACGCTGCACTCCCAAAGCCCGAATGGGAGGTTCCCCAAATTAGGGGTACCCTTTAAAGGGGATATAAGGGTTATACAGGGGTCATATAGGGGTTATAGGGTTATATAGGGTTTAGGGTTTTGAGGTTCCCCAAATTAGGGGTTATTTAGGGGTATATTATTGGGGTTATATAGGGATAATGGAAAAGAAAATGGAAACTACTGTTTAGGGTTTAGGGATTAGGGTTTCCCCAAATTAGGGGTACCATTTTGGGGGTCCCAATATTAAGGAATAAGGACTACACGTAATATATTGGGGTCTATATTGGGGTCCCTTTATTTTGGGAAACTACCAAATCTATGCCCAGAACACGAAGCTCTAGACCCCTAAACCCTGAACGCTGATCCTAGTCAAGGAGAGGTCCCAGCGCGTAGTTCTCACGTGGGTACCTTTTTAGGAAGCCTACGTTGACCTCCTATAGCCTAATATGGGGCTGAATCAAAGATGCGGGAGTCAAACAAACCGGGGTATCCTTGAGCACTGCAGGATGTGTGGGGATGACGATGCAATTACGGAGGGGGATGGCGTTAGGGCTTCGTAGCAGGAACATTTTCGGAGACAATCGTATCTTTCAAAGGATGATTGACAAACTGTATAGTCCCATTTACCAGGCAGAATATGAACTTGACCGAAGCCATACTAAGATTCCCAAACAACCCCCATATTCTATCTACTGAAGGTGTCCATGGCGCTGTGTTTATGGGTTCCCGAAATTCCCCCTCAACGTAGCCTTAAACGGGTGTGAGCAGCCCTAACAAATAGAAGCCAAAAGAGTAGGTGGTTAGCGGTTTAGGATTCAGGGTTTAGGCCTTCAAATTGCACCAGAATTACTATGTCGCTCTATGGCTCTATGATAGGGATCCCTTCCTTTATCTCCCTACCCGCCACCCCTGGGCCTTGTGAGTTCAGGGTTTAGGGTTTGGGGATTAAGGTTTAGGGTTTATCTTGGGTGTATTTTGGCATACTCTGCACTTCTTTCTTCAACTGTGGCTAAACCCTAGACCCTCAGTCCTCAACCCTAGATAGCTTCACATGGCGTCTTTCTAGCCGTTTCCTTGAAAGTTCTCAAGAGAAGGGGACTTTGTAGCAATCCCAGGGTTTCGGGGTATAATGAGAACCCTTTGGACGAGAGAATGAACAACGAAATGGACGCTGGGCTTTGTAGGATGTATAGCCCTAAGGGTCCAAGTACCTAATAACTATATACTTACCCAAAACCTGTGCTATACTTCCTGTTACCCAAAACCCTAGTACCTAATTATTGGGTGCTTGGACCCTAAACCCTAAACCCTAAATCTTATATACACCTACATCCCCCTACATGTCCACTTTAAAGGGGAACTAATTATTGGGTACTTGGGCCTCTCGGTAGGGTATAAGGCTTAGGGCTTCTTACCTCTAATGAGCGAGGAATGAATAAATGGATTCTGACAGCTCCCCAATAATATTATAGTTCCTATATTCTCTTGCATCCGATTAGGGTTTAGGTCTGCGAAACTTGAAAACGACGCCGCAGGCCTGTACTTAACTAAGCTTTGACATCTACACGCATGAACATTATCCTGGTTTACCACGAATCTGGGTCTTGCGCAGTCCCTTAAACCCTTTCCCGACCATCCCCCCCCCTGGGGCACACACTCATGAAAGAATCTTGAAGAAGCTGGAAATAAGTGGATCACGTTGGCAATTTGGCATGTGTTCCCAGATTATAGCTCAAAATCCTAAACCCTAAAACCCGCAAAGCCCTAAACCCTAAGCCCTAAACCCTAATTCCTAAACCCCAAGCCCGCCAATGGCGTCCAATCCCCAAAACCGCTTCATGCGGCCTTGTGCTCTGCACCACGCAGGTATAACTTCCCAACCACCGACGCCTGACTGGAAGAATATAGTGCTCCTTAAGTAGATAGGGTTTATACTAGAGTTATATATGGGGATAATGGAAAAGAAATCGAAACTACTATTTAGGGTTTAGGGTATAGTCCCCCGTAAGTAGATAAGATATGGTGCATATGGGGATCTCATTATAATATACCCAAAGCCATCTTCATCTACTTTAGGGGGGCTATAGGGTTTAGGGTGTAGACTTTGGGGCAAAACGTGAATGCTTCCCAGAGAGCCCAATGTCCCTTAAATAGGGAATATACCTGAAATCATATTTGGGATCCTGGTATCATCCAGGGTTCCCTAGTTAAGGGATATTGGGTTTTCTGGGCTTAAGTGTTTAACCCTAAACGGGAAATCCCTTCATGCGTTCATGACTCTTCTGGTCTGCATCCCACGTTTTCGCACGATTCGTGCGATCTCGTGCAGTCTCGTTCGCGCAAAATTTCATACCGGCTTAGTGAGACCACATTAAATGCTAGCTGACTACCCCATACATGCCCCCTCCCTGTAAACCTATAAAGCCTCAGAACCCGGAACTCTCTATTCTCGAGCCCCTACATACTGGACCACTAGTCGCCAAAGCCCGGAACTGCTGCGAGAGTGCAATTTGGGTCTCTGGTTCCTGGGGTCACAGACATCAAAATGTTTCTGATGTTTCTGATAAAATCTATAAAGTCAAGGGATGAGGGCTCAGGGATTCTGGGGTTCAGGGTTTATGTTTCTTTGTGACCTAGCCGCTTGATTTTCCAGATTCTGTCATGAGACTATGGGTGCTTTGGGCCCTGGCGGATACCAGAACACAAGCTCCACTCCCAAACCCGCAAACAGTACACCCTGAAACCCTCAAATCCCAAACCCCTAAATCGAAAACGTTGAACTTCTATATCCTAGATCCTTGCGCAACTGAAGCTTCCAGTATGGTACAATATTTAACGGTTTGTTCATTACAGCCGCCATTACAGGCCGTGCCCGCACCCGTAACTTACTGGTGATTAGTACGAAGGAACGATCGGAAAAGAACACTGCAACTACGGTAAAACATGTAGGGTGGAGGGTCTCGCGTATAGTACAGGGTTCAGAGGTAAGGAAGGAATGGAACATTGGATCAGTTTTGGGCTAAAGTGCGAGCTACTTTTGAGGTCCTTCCTTCCGTAGTATAGTTTACATGTTCATGAATAAGCAGGTCATAATTCTAGAGATCACGGCTTTTTTAATCTTAGCAGGAAAGGTCATAGTTACCCTAAACCCTAAACCCCAGCCCCTAAATCCTAAAACATTACAACTAAACCCTAAACCTTGAACCCCAAACCCTAAAAGCTAAACCGTAAACCCTAAAGGTCCTGAGTGGAACCCCAGAGTCCCAGGCTGGAACCGCAGGGCTTCACGGGCAGCTCTTGGCGTAAGGTTCAGGATTTGCGGTTTAGGGTTTAGGGTTCAGCGTTCATGGTTTAAGGCTTGAGGTTTAAGGCTTAAGGTTTAGGGCTTCAGGGTTTAGGTTTAGGGTTCAGGGTCTATAGGGCTTAGGTTCAGGGTTTTGGGCTCATTGCAGAGTCTAAGGTTCAGGGCTTATAGGCTTCAGAACTTAGGGTTTTGTGGTTTAAGGCTCAAACCTAGAGAAACCTCTTAGACGCCTCTTAACGATGTGGGACCCAATGGATGGGTGGTATATTCCCTGACTAGATGAAGCTGCTGAAGCAGCGACTGCTTGGACTTGACATGCTAAACCCTGAGCCCTAGACTCCAAACCCTAAACCCTGAACCCTAAACCCCAAACCCCAGAACCCCTACAGCCGCATCCGCCTTAGCTTCGCCACCCATCTCCTGCAACTGTGTCAAACCCCTGGGTGGATCTCGAGTAGATCTAAACCCTAGACCCGGGATTAAGGTTTATGCTTTAGGGTTTAGGGCCCGGGATTAAGGTTTAGGGTTAAGGTTTCAGGCAACAAGGGGGAATCAAATGGAAACATGGGAAATGAAATGGATGCGGTCTGATATGGAGACATATATGGGTTTCATTGTTGACTGTTGATACTGGAAATGGAGAAAGACCTAGTATACTAGAGTACATACCGAAGTTTCAGGTATGTAAGGTATGTAGGGTCACGCAGCAGGCTTGCGCTTAGTGTTCAGGGTTTTACTGTTTTACGGTACTTCATTGGAACGTAGATGTAGGGGTAAAGCGACTGCACGATAGTGGTATGTTCTGGGTTTAGGGCTCACCTGGCCCTCCCAAATACTCATTACATACCCAGCCCTCAATGATAAACCCTAAACCAGTACTATGTTGGGGTTGAAAGCTGTGTGTGGGTGTTTGGATGATCTAGGATTCCTTCTTTCAAGAACCTCCTAGGGTGTGGGGCGCAAGCATGCGAAGGCTAGGCCAGTCTAGGTCGACCAGGATAAGAAAGGCCACCTTTCTTGTCCTGAGAAGCTGGTAGATCCAAGGCAATGTCAGGCTTGACCGGGTTTGGGGTTTAGGGTTAAGGCTTGTGCGATCTTGCAGGGATTCTGTGGGACATCCGGAAGTGCTCGGGCGACATGCAGGTAAGTTACATACGGCTACATAGCCAGAATGGGAAGCAAAGTGGATGTAGGGGTCCCTTTAATAATTTGGTATAGGCCTTACGAAACGCCGTCATAAGGCTTCATGTCCGTCAACTATATGCGAAATATGCACTGTAACTCATATAGTCCTAACCCCTAAACTCTAGGCCGTAGTATTCATTTGACGTTCGATTTCTTTTTTCATTTGATTTCAACTAACTAAACAGGGAGACATTGACTGTAGCTCATAGAACCACCCAATTATAGGTTCCGTGTGTTCAGGTCAGCTGGTCAAAAGACTTGAGATTCTTTGCTGGGACCCCAGGTTAGGGCTTAGGATTCAGGACATAGGGTGTAGGGTGTAGGGATTCGGGAAGAGAGTTTTGGGGACAGGGTTTAGGGTTAAAGGTTTAGGGTATAGAAAACACGTCTACAAGCCGATAACTGTCCCCCAGGCATCAGCATCCCCAGTCTTGACCTACTTCCTAAGCCCCCCCCCAAACCTCCAAGTACGCTTATATTCATATAGACATATAAAGATATATGTGTATATATATCCTAAACCCTGAACCTTACACCCTAGAGCCCTGAGTCCCCTAAAAGCAGGATCACGTCACAAGCTCTGACACCACTGAAGAGCCCCTGCCTTACCTCGTCCGCTTGTCGTATCCATGGAAATTGACCTGCTGGTTCAGGCACGCATCTCGTACCCAGCATATCGACTTATAGGCATCGGCAGCACACGGAGCGCCACTATGACGTGCTCTGCTTGCCATCGAGTCGAATATCATATAGGTGAAGTGCTTGCGTCTTCGGAGCAAGCTATTCAGTTCCTGCGTCGCTGAGGCACCTTTGTCGGTCAACCCAGTTTTGTGAAGCCTCAGCTCGACCGGGTCGTCCAGTGCGGCTCTCTTCTGCATTCTTCTGCAGAGGAGTGTTCTCTGTGTCTTGCATTTCCTCCATCCATGCCGAACACGCCCCCTGATGGGATTCACAAGATCGGTCGTAGCAGCTCAACCTTTCCTAGTCCCATGTAATCCATCCATCTTGTAGGAACACCCGGCCATAGTAATCCCCCCCCGTAATATTAATCGCCCCCCAAGTAAAATATGGGTTCCCCAGAAATTCCAAATTTCTAAATTCGCCCACAAGACTAGCTCTAAAAGGGCCAAGACTAATGTTAATTACGGCTCGGATCCTCTGAATTAGGGGACTGCCTACTACGACTCTTTGGGATTTGGGATCTCCTTGATTTCCTAGACTTGGATGGTTTCTGAATGTCTTTACAAAGGAGTTTATATAGGGTCTGAATGCGGTTCTAATTGGGTTTATTGCGATTTTACATCGTGTCTAATTGGTTTGTAATCAGATCTCACGGAAATTTCAATTGATTTTCGTTGATAATTGAATTTTTATGGGTTCGTTTACGTTTTTGCATTGATTTTGAAGTGGTTTCATTTTGATTTTCCTTAGATGTTAATGGTTAATGGCCGTGGTTTGGTTCAGTGGTTTTTATTGCGATGTGTTCGATTTTAATTCGATTTATGTTCTTTTATTCGATCTAATCGCCTGTCATACGGTTCTAAACTCTAAACAGATCCCAATAGGACCCTACTATATTCCCCCCAATGCCACCCCGTAATCTTAAATACGGTTCGGAGTACATACGCTGGGGGGGGGAGCCCTTTAATATGAGAGGGAAGGGCCTAAACCCTAAACCCTAAACAGAGTCCCCTGAGTCTCCTAAGCCCCCTAAGCCCTCAACCCTAAGTCCCCGAAAGCCTAAACGCCAAACCCTCAGATTTCTTGCCCTTTTCCCTTCCAACAGGGAGGCTTCAAGTTGCCACCAAAAACTCCCAATATGGGGTTTCCCAAAAGTAGAAGTACCTTATTGGGGGGGTGCCTATAAAAAAGGATTGTAGGTATTTCGGGGTCTATACTGGGGTCTCCTTATTTTGGGAAACTACCATATTAGGTCCCTCCAAGTAGCGTTCTAGGGGTATGCGGGGGTTTAGGATCCGGTGTTCCCTTTAATGTTATAGGGCTATGTAGGGTTTAGGGCTTACGGAATATGTAGAGTCAATATCAAAAAGACAGTGGCAAATGACATGAAGGCTGGGCTTATCAGGGAGTTGTAGATGATCTCGCAGCGGGTATCAAGGAGTTTAGGGTCCCCAAAGCCCCAGATGCTAGGCCATCAACGCCAGCTAAAAATGCTAATTACCCCCTATGACCGTGTAACCCTAAACCCTACAACCCCATAAACCTCATAGCGTTGTATAACCCTATAAGCCCAAAACCCTATAAACCTCATAGCGTTATGTAACCCTATAACCCTAAAACCCTATAAACCTTGAACTGCTAGAACCCTAAGCCCTCTAACCCTAGAGCCCTATAACGCTAAGCAGAAAGCCAGCACTGCTTGGAATCCCCAAGCTTGGAGGTTCCCAATCAGGCCCAAACACCCACACGGTAATCTACCTTGTGGGATAATTAGGGGGGGGTGGTTCAAGGGGGGAGGGTACAAGGGAGCCTTGGGGAACCTTAGGGAAGCTTAGGGAGTATAAGGGAATAACGGGGATTACTAGGTTACCTACGTACCCCCCTTGGACCACCCCCCCCTAAGGACATCCTAACTACTACCCCCATCAAACCCAGCCTAATAGTGAATGTTCCCATTGTGGTATACCTATCATATCCCTAAACCCTCAACCCTGAATCCTAATGCGTTGGGGGGCGGTGATGTGTGGATTTAGTATTAGGGATGGGGGGACCTAGAGGTTCACAAAATTATACAACAATTAGAGACTTCGGCTCCAAAAACCATACTACAGAGGGGGGTATAGGGGTTATATGAGGGCTATCTTAGGGTTATATTGGGGCTATGTGGGTTATAAGGATGATTTTACACTACAGTGAAGGACTTAGGGGTCTCAATTCCCTAAAAGGTTTATCTGTTGACCCTCTGGGTAACACAACCTCTGAACCCTGGATTCCGAACCCTAAGCAAAAGCCCTGGCTTGTGAGCCCTGCCTGTGACTCCATCTACCTACAGCTCAGGGTTGCGACACCTACCGACTAGGCGGCGGTAAGCCTTTCAAAGTATGCATATACGGAGAATACTCAAAAGGCTTTGTGAGAGTATTGGTTCAAACAAAAATCCCGAACCCTAAACCATGAACGCCCTAAAGGTCTACACCCCCTCAACCTACAACCCTTGAAGCCTTAACACCCTAAAACCCTTCAAAATCTCAAACCCTAAAGCCCTAAACCCTATAACCCCAAACCCTACAACCCTGCCCTAGTATTACCCCACCCGATGGAAACCCTAAATCCTAAACTAATTAACCCTAGTCCGTAACTCACAAGAGTAGCGTTTTCTGGTGGTTAAGTTAACCAAGTAAGATTATCTTACTTATATAAAATACTGTACCCCAAAAGGAGGATATAATCTTACTCTATATTCGGTACCATAGTATCCCCAAATGACATACTACACAAATAACCCCCATATAATCCCAGTTTCCATTTCATTTTCCATTTTCTTTTCCATTTGATTCTCCATTATAGGGACCTAAACCCTATATTATTGGGTACCATAATATCCCCAAATAAAATATT
>CAJNIZ010001750.1:280-24625 GCA_905231905.1 Symbiodinium pilosum
AACCCTAAACCCTAAACCACTTTCCTTAATCCAAGCGTCTAGCCAACGCCTGCGCCGCCTCGTAGGCCGAGGCCGCGTCTGCCTTGGGTTTGGCAAGAAGAAGTCAGCTTTAGGGTTTGACAAATTTGGATCTGGGATTTAGGGTTTGTGTTTGGGGTTTGGGGTTTAGTGATTTCGGGTTTAGGGTTTAGGGATTTAGGGTTTAGGGTTTAGGATTTAAGAAGTCAGGATTTGGGGATTTAAGACGTCACGCTTCCGGGTTTCAGAACTTTGGATTTCGGGTGCGGCGATGTAAGATTTAGGGACGTGGCTTGCAATGTTTTTCCAGCCCCGGGGATCTACAGATGTAGGGAGGTCGGGATGAAGATTCTGAGTTGAAGATTCAGGTCGAGGGGTTAGGGTTTTCTCGTTTTCTGGGTTACGGTAGTGGGCTCTAAACCCTAAACCCCAAACCCTGGATTTAAAGAAATGGATGTTTAGGGACTTGGTTTTCAGGAAGTTCCAGTTCAGGGCTCTGGTTTTGTTTCGGCTTTGGCCCAAGCCCTACTTTGAGGGTCATGGTAAGTAGGTTCATGGTTGTATGAGCAATGTACTAAGCCCAGTTATCCCTACGATTAACCTACTTACTAAGTCCCCATGACCCTCCTTGTAATCCCTGCATCAGGATCAAAATTTGGGGGCTCAGACATGGGCCTTCAGGGCTTAGGGTTTAGGGTTTAGGGTTTTAGGGCTTAGGGTTTTAAGGTTTAGGGTTCAGGGTTCAGGGTTAGGGTCTAGGGTTTAGGGTTCAGTTCAGGGTTTAGCGTTTAGGGTTTAGGGTTCAGGTCTCACTGGTTGGAGTCAAGCAAGATCATCTACAGTGGTCCCTGCCAAATTTCCTCCCACATGTCGGTAAAAATCCAACTGGACGTATTTTGGAATGCTAGTGTTATCCACACTAGCAGTTATACTACCCTGAAGCCCTAAAACCTAAGACCTTAGCCCAGGCAAGGAGCACGCTTGTTGTAGTCGATCTGCAGCAGTGCTGCAAGAAACTGTGACACGTCCTCCAAGGCTAAAACTATCACTTTCCACCTCTTTAAGGGGCAGCAAGATGCACGGCTCTTCTATGCTATGCAGGTATATTCTGAAACACTACTTATAGTAGTGGTGAGAGAGTATCGGATACTACCTGGGCTTTTACCTCCCTACTAAACCCTAAACCCTAGACCCTAAACCCTAAATCCCTAAACCCTAAACCCTAAATCCCTAATCCCTAAATAGGGTCATATGAAGGGTTTTGGAATTTAGGGATTACACAGAGCATCCCTCAAGGATCCTGCAGGGAGTGTAAGGGCCATGCCGGTCGGAGGGATTTTCAGGATTTGGGTCTGGGGGTGAATTAGGGTTTAGGGGTTTAGGGTTTAGGGGTTTAGGGTTTAGGCTTTAGGGTTTAAGGTTTAAGGTTTAGGGTTTAGCCCAGTGCCTCAGGCTTAATTTTGCTCACCCACCTGCTAAGATGACTTGACATAGGCCTGCTAAGGGAAGGGTTGATCACCATGCGTATGTTCTGACGCAGTTACCGGAGTATGCCACTGGTTGCGCCTAAAACCCTATATATCCCCCTATAGTTCCCCCCAACCTAACTTTAGTCCGTAGCTCCTATGACCCCTCCAAAAGACGTTAAGCCAAAACCCCAAGGCTCCTTAGGGATGTGAGCTGGCACGACATAGTGGCCCTTCTCTGCCTGTACCGGGAACTCCTGGGCGTATTAGTTAGGCTTCGACTTTAGGGTTTAGGGTTTAGGGGTTACGGGTTAGGGTTTAGGGTTTACCTTAGACCCAAAAGACCTTCAGTTTTAGGACCCTATAGTATTATTTCTTATATGAAGTCCTAAAACCGAAGGTCTTTGGGGTCTAAGGTAGGGGTTAGGGTTTAGGGGTTCGGGTTCAGGGGTTAGGGTTAGGGGTTAGGCGGAAGAGAAAACAAGAGAGCGCCTAGCATGTACCTTAGAGAATATACAATCATTTGCTCAATTATGTCGTCTACAGGGCCCTGGCTACCATCCACACAACAAGCTCAGCAAGCTTAGGCTTCCGCTGATAATGAACCCTCCACCCCCCAATAGTCCATAGTCCCGATACAACAAAAACTATGCAATACCTGTTTGAGGCGGGCGGGCCAGGGTCCATGGCTAGGCGGGGATTGATTACATAATTTCTGCGTTCTCATTCCCACCCGTTGCGCAAACTGAGACCCTAAGCCCCAAGCATCCCAAAAGGCCCTAAACCTCTAAGCCCCAACTGTCTCTCCCAAGGGTCGCTGTAGTTGAAAGCCGGGCGCCCGGTCAGCGTTACGAATAATATGCAGCCAGCAGACCAGCAGTCGGACTTGATCTCCTCTCATAGAAGGAGGTGGGAGTAGTGTAACTACTGGGGATAATGGAAAAGAAAATGCAAACTACTATATGATATAGGGATTATATAGGGGCTATGTAGGGATAATGGAAAAGAAAATGGAAACTACTATATGATATAGGGATTATATAGGGGTTATATAGGGATAATGGAAAATGGAAACTACTATTACATGGGGGTGATATAGGGTTATATCACCACTACCACCGAAGACAACTAGCGCTAGTGCGAACGCGACTGGCAACTTGCTAAGCATAGTAGCCACAGCCGACCCAGCATTCAGGATGGAAAAGAGGCAGGATGCAAGTCTCCACAAAATGCATAAACAATCCGTAGATCCAGGCTCGGTCCCTTATGCGCACACACTGATATTGATCAAGGGATCGCGAATTATATTGTGGGTATTACTATGTTCCTGCTATCCACTATTAATGGATGGGGGATAACCAAGGCCATGCAGCAGCAAACAATTACGGGCCAGCAACCTAATTGCACAAAATCTAAACCCTGAAAACTACACCTAAACCCCGAAGTCAAAAATTCCCAAAATGTGGAGCGTTCAGCACCGATGCCAACTCGTAGAACGCACACCTTCACCCTAAACTCGCAACGCACGACTCAATCTCCGTAGGCCATGGACATCGCCCTACATGAGAGGTTGTCAAACATGGTCCCGGCTTAGATCCCGATTGCAGCACGGCCCCTAAAACATGGCAGGTCCGGGATTTATGGTTCGGGGTTTAGGGTTTAGGGTTTACCCTCCACATCCCGAAGATGAAGCTCTGCGCCGAGGCACTAAGGGTCGATCTGTACTGGACATCGCCTACGGCCGTTGGAGGCTTCTTGCCAGTTGAGCGCTTCTCAAACTTAAGCATGCCCCGAGCCATCCCTAGGATATCTTCCAGCCCAGAAGATAAGGTTAAGGGTTAGGCTTAGGGTTTATGATCCCCCTTAAGTAGATAGAATATGGTTTTGCGTATATTATAAGAAGATCCCATATACCCCATATTCTATCTACTTCAGGGTGACTATAGGTTTACTATAGGTTTCAGGCTTAAGGTTTAGGGTTGGATTCCGGAGGTTCCTGTTCAGGATTCAGCAGGGATCATTTTTTGAAGTCTCCCATGTCTCAGCTGTGTTCCCCACCCATGTACTTACTGGGGCTTTCAATACTCTCTTCTTCCTTACTAAGCCCCTTACTAAGCCCCAGCTTGTTTACCCTTAAAATGGCCGACGCAAGCTATAAATCCCTAGATGGAACCAATTTCCTTTGTGCTTTTCCATGTTGATCCTCCACGCCCAAAGCCTTCATCCCTACTCCTTTATTTTTGTCTCCCTATGTACCCCATATACCCCCTTTCACTCATATAACCTCTACAAGCCGAAGAAGCTGAAACTCCTGGCCGTAAGCTCCGACGGTTCTAACGGTATATAAGGATGCATAGGGACCTATACGGCTTTGCACCAATAAGGGGGAATCAAATGTAAAAAGAGAACGAAACATGAAATGGTAGCCGGAGTGGCATTCGTGGATTCTCCACTGTTCACCCTGAATCCTAAACCCTAATCCCTAAACCCTAAACCCTAAATCCTAAACCCTAAACCCTAAACCCTAATCCCTAAACCCTAATCCCTAAACCCCAAACCTGGTGACGCCTGCCGCTTCAGTTCGGGAGCCGTATAGGCTGCACTGCCCTTGATCGGCTCCTGAACTAGGGTTTAGGGTATAGGGTTCAGAGCTAAGGGTTTAGGGTCAGCGTTTAGGGTTCAGGATTAAGGGCTCAGGGTTAAGGGATAAAGGGTTTGGGTTAAGGTTCAGAGGAAATCCCAAGTAAAGCTCAATCACATCTGGTCTCATTTTGAGTTGGGTAACAGGGGGGGGGTAGACTACGGCTGCTCTTCAAACCCTGCCAGGCATTTGTATACTGAACCACCTTGCTATCCAAGGCTTGGGGTTCTAAATGTCATCCAGGATCAAATCATAGTATTGCGTTCAGGATTCAAGGCTTAAGGTTTGGCATCCAATGAAAAGTAGTAGGGTGGGGATCTATAGCATAGAAAGGTGTAAGGCTTACGGATGTAGGGGTTCAGCTTTTGGAGCACAGTAAGGCTGCTCTAAACCCTTATAGTCGCCCTGAAGTAGATAGAGTATGGCTTTGGGTATATTTGAATAAGATCCCCATGTAGCCCATATTCTATCTACTTAAGGGGGACTATAACCCTAAACCCTAAACCCTAAACCCTAAATTACTTTTCTAGGTGTAGGGCTTCAAAGGGCAACTTGAAGCTCAGGGGTGGTGTTGGAGGTGTAGCGCATGGGGCTTATATGGGGTTTAGGGTTTNNGGGTTTAGATGGGGATAATGGAAAAGAAAATGGAAACCACTATAGTATATCATTGTCTGGCGCCTGTCTGAGGAGGCATCGGCTTGGCGCATGGTTTCTTCTAGCAGCTTTCAGCAATCGCACTCTTGGATTGGCATGCTTGTGAATGCAGGCCGGAGACGTGCTTGCTTTATTGCCATCTCTGCTGGGACATGTTTGTTCGGGACTTCGACGTTGGAGGCACGCGCATGTTGCGACGACCACTAGACGTCACTAGTCACTCTGAAGCTGTTGCAAGGTCTGTACACTTCTTGCGCTGTGCTATTGGGTTTATTCTCTTGCTTGGCTGCGCTTGGTAGACTACAGCTGCTTCTTGAAGGATTTCGGGGCTGAATGTTTCGGGCACCTAAAAAGAACGATGCTCATCTGGAAACTCACGCTCGCGCGCAAACTCTCTTTCCGTCATCCAGAAGCCTTTAACCCCAAAGAAACCGTACATCCTCAACCCTAAGCTACTAAAACTTAATCCCTACACCCTCAAGCCTGAACTCTAAACCTTAATCCTAAATCCCTCAAACACAAGCCCTGAATCACCAGTCCTCTAAGCGGTCCATCATGACATGGTCCTCAAACAGCCTGGAACTCCTGGAATACCAGGCTTTGGCCCAAGAATGGGGTGTAAAGAGTTGTGCAAGAATAGGGGTTCAAGCTTCAAAGGTGGGTTTCAGCGTAGGAGCCTAAATAATTGGAATAGGTTCTGCGGCATGTTCTGCTGTAGTTATGGAAGGGTACAAGGGGATAAACCTCCTATTTACTGAGGTATTTATGGTTCGTTGTTTTCACTTCAGCAGTTGGGGCGGTTCTTTGAAATGCGGTCTTGTTCCGGCTTTGTCCTTGCAATGGGGACTTGTCATTCGTACCCCAGCAATGGCTTCCGGGATGTAAGAGCTGGAGGCAGAATTGGGTGCAGACTTTTCGCACAATGGCTGAGGAGTTTGACGGGGATTATGAATGCTCTCTCCTAAAGCCCAAGCCCTAAACCAGTGGGTCTACGTCTACGTAAGATTGCGGTGCTGGCCTGCGGCTGCAGGGTCCTGCTGGCAGGTGTGAGAAACATTTGTGATAACCCTGTCTGATCCTATTCAGGCCCAATATAAAGCCCAACAGAATGCAATCCTGATGAAACGTACCCCCAAACAGGGGCCCCCAGGTACGTTTAAGCTCCCATGCAGCTTCTACGCAAGAGCACGGAAGAGGTCATTCATCCCTTGTCGCTTCATGGCATCGCAAAGAAATTCCTTTCAAAACGACACTCTGCCCACCAACACGGAACAGAGCAACAGCAGCAATGATAATGGTATTATTAGAAAGAGTAATAACACTACTACCAACATGAGAATGGGCCCCTTACTGACCTCAGCTCGCTTATAGAGGGCCTGCATGGCATTTCAGGTTCGTCCAAGGAAGGGTACTGTGCAACCGAGGCTCAGAGAATAGTTGCCCAGAACCAGATTGGACTCCACCACCCTCCTGAGATTCAAAGGATGTAAGGGGGGACGGAAATGTCAGACCCAATATGGATAGCAGTATATAGCCCATATGTCTAAAATGTGTGTATATATATATATATACAAGCATATGCAGGCTCTATAGTACGTCAAAGGTTGCCCCAGACCGCGGGATGCAACCTAAGGGGCTCCACCTAATCCCGCGTATAGATGAAACGCTGGGACTTGTGAGTGATGAGGGTTTGGGGTTTGGGTATATAAGTCAAAGGCTTTTGGAGTTTGTTGAAAGCGGGGCTGGACGCTTAGGTTGGACCCTCAAATTTGGGGGAACCTTTTCAAGGGCCATACTGCCTATGCAGGGGCAAAAAGGATGATTGATTGACATTGCTTTCGGGTCTGACTGTTGCCACCTTAAGCCCTTTGATACAGAAGACAAGCGAGACGTGCCAGTGTAGACTGCAAGGATGTGCAGAAGGATTTGGGTCGTAAAACAGAAGGCACCAAAAAGATGCACCCACCAACGCATACTCAAAGCCGGCTTCCCTTCCTAACCCCTATACTACCCTGCGGGTTCCGGGCTATTCAAGGCTGCTTCAGAAAGGGGTAGTATAGAAAGAGGTAGTGGGGGACCCTTGAAGGTTGTTAAGATCAGGGTTGGAAGTTGAGGTGTCGGGCAATCAGCTACTGGATAAATGGGTTCAGCGGCTTCAGGTTTCGGATTTAGGGTGTAGAGTTTAGGCTGACCCCAGCCCCCACAAAATCGATGAAATGACTAGCATGTGACTTCGAAGGAAAGGTCCTTGTGGCAGGGTCTGGGGTTACCAGAATCAGCTAAGTTTGGTCATTTCCCCTTTACAGTGCAGTTACCACAAAAGCTAGTAGGGTGGTTGCCAAACTTCGTCGAGGCGATCCAGCCTCAGGGCGTGCAGAACCCTCGAAGAACCCCCCCTCCTTTGGCAGAGCTGTTTGTCGTGGCGACCCCCCCCCCCTCTCATAGTGGGTGGCCTAGTCCAGCCTGACCATCCCGCATGAAATTCTAGCTTCACCCCAGGTTTGAGTGCGGGCCCCGCTAGCCGAGGCGGGCGCGCGATAGCGTTTATACATTACAGTCCCTATTCTAATACGGCACCTAATATTTAGGGTACCCAAAGAGGGACCATAATTTTTGACAACCACTCAGCAGGAGGTACAATAACCTTGAAATGAGACCCTTGCAGGACATTTACCTGGAAGGCCATGACCCAACCAAACTCTAGGTCGTCAGCGCTCAAGGGTTTTGGTTTTCAGTTTTAGGGTTCGGGATTTATGGGTTTTGGTTTAAGGGTTCAGGGTTTCGGTTGTAGGTTTTAGGGTTTAGGGCGCGATGTTGTCCAGGAACTTGACTTGTCGTATGGCGGCCTCGCTACTCTGAATAAAGTCATGACGAAAAATACAGGGTCTAACTCTACAATCGACCTCGAAACCACAAAGCCCACAGCCAGACCAAACTTCTAAACTCCTGAACTCCTAAACCCCCAAACTCCCTATCTTAAGCCCAAGTCCTAAGTACGAGACTCAAAAAGTTCAAAAACCAACAAAAAACAAAGCACATACGAGGTGCGGGTTGTCGAGGATGCAGCTCCTGGGAAGTCTGAGATGTAGGCACATTTGTGCTAGGAAAGGGGGTTTAGAGTTTCGGGCCTACAACAACTGTGTAGGGTTCGGGGTGGGGATGTGGGAATTTTGAGCTAGTTTACTGCGAGCTTTTTGCTTTGCGTTTGTCCTACACAATGTGTATTTACCTGGGCTTGAGACTTTAGGGCTTAGGGGTCTCTTTGCGGCGGCGCCCATGGATTGTTGTAATTTGGGGCCTATTTTGGAGACCCCTGTTTATGGAAACTACGCTATTACGAAGCCGGACAAAACCTTTCTGCGGGTGCTACGGGAGGTGTTTAGTGTAATGGAGAACCAAATAGAAAAAGAACATGCCGATCAAATAGAAATCGGTTCAGGCAGGGGTGTTTCAGGGATTGAAGCTATATTCCGCAACACTACTGTTTTTTACAAGTATAATTGGATATGACCTGGTTATAACTTCGATTTCCCTTACCTAGCAATTCCCTACAGTGAGCCCCTTATCACAGTTTGGCGTTTGCAAGATTTAGGGCCCCTTGGGATGTATAAAGGCTGCACAGGAGTTATAGAAATCGGAGGATATGTGGCAGTCGTTCAAGATTCCTTGTCCCGGTCTTGGATCCTGGGGCCGCGCTTGCGCGCACAGTCCCACTAGAATCTTGTTTCGTCGGCGACTTTTCTGTCTTATGTTTTTATATATGTTCTTACATATAGAGAAGCAGACAAGGGCTGCAGAACAAACACCACAAAAGGTCTGGGGCCCAGTATTGCCTAACCAGACTCTTTGGAAGATCTAATCAGTAGCGGTGCAGGATCGAGAGGACGTCACAGCCTTCCAAGCCATCTGTGATAAGATCCCAGCTTGGTGACAATCCCTTTCCCAAGGAGCAGGAACCTGCAGCTTCTCCATCTGAGCCATGGTCTAAACTCCTAGTATCCCCCGTAGTAACCCCTAAGTCAGACTATAACTCATCTGGCGGTGCATGGCCCCGTGGCCTTGTCAGGGCTGCTGTATATTCAGCCAACAGCAGCGAGGGAATACCGACGCGAAGGGCGGGGGAAAAGGCCGCGCAAGGCCACATTGTCACATACCGGTCCCTGAATTGCAGCCTTTCTTACACATCCCTAGACATTAACCTTTAAGCCCATGGTCAAACTTGCTTGCTGCAATTGCATGTTTGCTTCTGTGACGGTTTTTCCAATACTTCAAGGAGCTGCTGTTGCTACTTTTCGATGCGTTCGGGGACTTGCAGTGGGGTCAGAGGTGGAATTATCAAGAATCAAGAGGAAAATCTTCTTCCCCACTTCTAGTCTAGTCTAGTCGAGGTCCCTCTTTTCTGGTAGACTCAAAGAACTGCTTGTTATCATCCTCATACAAAACTGAAACCAACTCCAATTACCCTTTCCTCATGAGATTGCTTGGAATCCCTGAGGTCGCCAAGAATACCCCCACCCATCTTGAGAAGCCCTACCTCCCATTTTTAAACCCTAAGGGTTCAGGGTTTAAGAGGTTTAGGGTTTTAGGTTTATAGAGGGTTTAGGGTTTAGAGGCCTCAAACCCTAGGTCCTAAATCCTAATCCTAAATCCTAACAACCCTGCGTCCAAAATCCTGAAACCCCTCAAAACCCTCAACTTCGACCCTGTAATCAGCCTAGAGTCCTCGGACTTGCGAATAGGACGGACCCCCTATAAGCGAACCCTGAAGTTTCTAGAGTTTCCACCCTATCTCAGGGACCCTGATGATCTCCCTGATAAACCCTAAACGGGGTTTAGGGTTTAGGGTTTTTTTGTAACCTTAGACCCTAAACCCGAAGCCCTTCGAGCAACAAAGCGCCAAGGCTCTCCGGGCGCACGTTCCGGTGGATGATTCGGTGCTCATGCAGGAAAGATCTGAGTTGCCCCACGGCTCTGGGTTTAGGGGTTTCCAACAAAAACCTGGAGCCTTGAATGAAAACAATTGAAGATTTGAGTGCTTACTGGGTCCCAAACTGCTGGCAAAATCCCAGATATAATTCAGGGCTTAAGGTTTACAGCGCTAAGGGCCTAGGTTTCTCGAAGTGAGGATACCCATGCAAACCTAGAAACGCATGGGGACTCTGGCCACAGAAGGAATTGGGGGTTCCTACTTAGAGGCTCCGGGGGCTTTGCATGCAGGGTATGAAGGGGTTCATAAGCAAACTAACAGACTAACACCAATTGGGTCATGACCTCATGTGTAACCTTCTTACTAGGCCGCCTGAACCGTGAAGTACTAAGGATTGCAAAAGAAAAGCCCATTTGGCTCAGGGTTCCGGACTTTCTGGGGTAGGGTTAGTTAGAGCTTAGCAGCTCTTACGGAGTTCAGTTGCGGCACCGTTGGGAAGGGGCTTCAACTAAATGATGGACAAATAAATAATCAACAAGTTCCGTTTAATCCTGAAACCCAAAACCCTGAACCCTAAACCCCAAACCGGAAACCCTAAACCCGAAATCTTGAGGGCCTGTAACCTTCAGGCTCATGCGATGAACTACAGGGTTCAGGGCCTTAACGCGTAGGGCTGCAGCGTGTGTAGGTTTAGGATTTAGGGCTATTTGCTACTAGAATTGTCCAGTGCGGCTGGTCTGCAACGTCGCGAGGTTGCAAGGGATAACAGCAATGAATTTCAGAAATTCACATCTGAACCTTGAACCTTGGAGCCTGAGCTCCGAAACCCGAATCCTAAAAACTAACCTCCATAACCTCAACCCTAGGCCCCTAAACCCTCAGACCCAAAACGCTGAACTCCAAAACTTTTAAATCCTAGACCTAAACCCTAAACCTTAAACCCTAATCGAAGAGGCACAAGGCTGAAAGAAGCTGTGTCGTCCAGGCCATTGCGACAGACACCTGCCCGTGTTTAGGGTTTCGGGTGGTAGGCTTAAGGGATGTATCATGACAAGAGAAGGAAACTGGGGTCTATAGAGATGTAGAGCTTAGGGTTCAGGGCTTAGGGTTTGGAGGGTGTCCTCTATGTTGTTAAAGTAAAGGACTTTGTATGGAGAATCAAATAGGACACAGCGCGGAAAATAAAATGGAAACTGGGGCTTCTCGGGATAAAAAAAAAATTTGTCTGCGATTTAAGGTTGAGGCCTTAGGGTTTCATGGGTACAGGGTGAGGTCAGGGGCTCTCGCTTTGCGATTTTAGGTGTTTTGGGTTGAGGTCTAAGGTCTGGGGTCCAGAGCGGACCAAGCAGAGCCTGTTGATGTCAGGATGTCTACGCGAGAAATCTGACCCTCCCCTAGACTACAGTCAGAGTCTAAACTCCTCATATGTAGCAGGCCCCATCACAGCACCCTTGTAGAATCCCCTACATACCTCCTTTTAAGGAGTTTAGACTACAGCTGACTTCAGAGGGTATGTACTGGCTTTCAACCATGATGGGGACTCCTGACCGAGGGCCGAGGGCTGCTGGCCTGATCATTCTTCGTGCTTTTAGGGTCTAGGGTTTACGGTTTGTAGGATTTAGGGTTGAGGGTTTCTAGGGTTTAGGATTTAGGGTCTAGGGTTTAGGGTTTAGTACAGAAGCGCGAAGTAAGCTTCCTTTGATGCACTCAAGCAACTCAACACACAACTGTGGAAGGCATTGTTGGCTTCCTCCCCAGATCCCCAGACCTGTATCCTACTATCTACCATACCCTATCTGGGGATCTGGGAACCTGGGGATCTGGGGATCTGGGGATCTGGGGCTGGAAACAGACTGTGTGCTTATAAACAACCACTATGACACGCCTTTCGAGAAACACGGTTACTATGCGCCATCCTGAGTACATGAAATCTTGGCCACTAATCGGCACAGATCACTGATTTATGCCAGTCTGTCTAGCTACGTCGACTGGGTCCTTTCTGACGCTGCGTGCCGTAAGCTCATGTTTCTGACATGGGCCCCCTACTCCCACAATGCAGAGATCACACGGGAAAACCAACATGGAAACTTGGATTTCATGCGGTTTTATAGGGATAGGGTATTCAAAACTTAGACCATGGCGATCCCATTATTAACCTGACCGCGCTCTAATAATAACGGAACTTTCAGGATCTAAGTCATAAGTATTTGAACAAACTCATCTAGGTGGTTTGCTTAATCAAAACTACGAGATCCAAGATCTCCGTCATGTATCGTTTAGACCAGTTGTACTAGTTAGTTCATGAAATAGATTCTGGGGCCCGAGTCTGAACATGTGCACAGCTGTTGCTGTTGCTGCCTATGACGGGGATGAGTTTTATGAAAAAGAGAACCTGCATATGAGACATACTGAACATGCCGACGAAACAACCGGTCGCTCCCCAAGACGTCCCTCTTGAAAGCTCGTCTGACCTTGAACTCAAATTTCACACCAACCAGACTTCAAAGTTCAATTCCAAAAAAGGGGTAAAGGGTTTAGGTTGCCCGAACCTAAACTAGCCCAAACACACATGCCTGAATTTAGAGGAAAACTATGGGGCAGTTGTGTTCAGGGCTCACAATTGAACCCTAAACCCGTCAGACCCCCAAATCCCAAAAAAAAACACCGAAACCATAGACACCTTTAAGCCCCCTCCTCCAAACACACACAAAGAAAGAACAACCCAGAGCCTCAAATCCAGTCTTGGATAAGGAGGCCAACATGGGGCTGACCCACTTCTTCCCTGGGCGAGAGCTCAGCTGGATGCAATTACAGAACTACCCTACCAAAATACGGGGCCGAAACTAAAGTAGCTACAGGGGTTGTATGGGGGGGGTGGGGTTATATGGGGACCTGAGCATGTAGGCTACCCTACTAGCAATGGAGAATCAAATCGAAAAGAAAATGGAACATGGAATGGAAACTGTGACTATGTAGGGGGTTCTAGCTATGTTCTTGAAGATTCAGGAGAGTTAGCAGTTAGCATGTAGGTTTCATACGGCCCTGGCACCTCAAAAATAAACTTCCAACAGCCTTATCAAACCTAAAACACAACTTCAACAATCTGAAACCCTCAAATGTCAAACCCCAAAACCTGAACTCCTTGAAACCTAAACTCAGTAAGGCTTCGAAAGGCCAGGGCATCACCCAGGTGGCCTCCTGTGCAATGCCTCGGCTACTGATAAGGGTTTGGGGTTTAATTTTTTAGGGCGTAGAGTCTAAGGTTGGGGTTTAGGGTTTAGGGTTTAGGGTTTGGGGTTTAGGGTTTTTAGGGTTGAAGCTTTGGGCGTAGGGTGTAGGGCTAATGCTTCTAGACATTCTGGACTCCCCTCTTTACACGGAGTACCAAGAGATATATGGGGCTTCTACAAATAAGGGGGGCCCAATACAGACCACAACATTGCATAATGCTGATGATGGTGGTCCCCAAAAAAAGATTGAGCCCTAACTTTTGCGAACCCGCATACAGCAGGGGCACCTGTTTGTGGAAATTGTTAAGTTTTCGTGCTGTGGAGTTTGAGAGATCGGGAGTGCTGAATTCAGGATAATGGGTTTGGGGCTGAGGACGAAGTAAATCCAACCCCCCATTATGACCACCCTTACTCGTGGTTAGTAGGAATAAAAAAAAAAAGTCCCCATATAATCCCTATATCTCTAACCCTAAGCCCTAAACCCTCTATACATATACACACATATCTGCATATCTATATACAGACATAGATATAGATGTATAGATAAATATGTGTATCTACGTAATCCATTACTCCCTACTTACCACCAGTAAGTAACAGCCAGCCAGATGCAAGGTCACCATGAAGAAGGATTCCTTGCCAGCGCGGAAGAGATCCAGCCTGAGGCACCGGTCGATGTGGGGCCGCTCATGATGCTAAGGTTGTGGGTTTAGGGTTTAGAGTTTGGGGTTTAGGGTCTAGGATTTAAGGTTCAGGGTTTAGAGTCTAGGATTTAGGGTTCAGGCTACTAATACTAATAATAAGACTGATCGTGGTAGTAAAAAAAAGCGTCTGAAGAACGGAAAAACAACAAGACTAGTAATGCTAATTAAAGGGGTGATTGTAATACCTGCACGCTCCCGTTGGGCTTGATGCGCAACATCTTAAATAATAGGAGGATTGTACTAACTAAGCCACTGAAATTAAGACCCCAGAATAGTCCGAGCCGAAATCCTAAGACCTCAACCCCTAACTAAACGGCAACTTCCTAAAACTCTTAAGTCCTAGACTCTAAGTCCCTCAACTTTACATCCCCAGCAGCTAGGCCTTCAGGCCTGAACCTGAACCCAGCAAGTCAGGGTTTAGGGTTTAGGGTTCGGAGTTCAGGGTTTAGAGGCGCCCCACAACGAATTTTCTATATTGGGTTTCCCAAAACTGAAGGACTCTTTTTGATAGTCCATGTATGAGTGGTTATACTATAGTAAGCGTTTATGCGGTGGCCCTCTTTTTATGGAAAGCCCCACATACAGGAACCATGGGCACTTCCGGTGCAAGAGGGCTACTACAGGGCTATCATAAGGATATGGTATACCACTTACAGTGCGGGCTAGGAGTAGACAACAATGTAACTTGCTGAGTTCTATTGCCAGGTCATGGTTTAGGGTGAAGAGCTCAGGGTTTAGTGTCCATGGCCCGTCTTGCGTGGACTTAGAACCCGCGAGCCCAAAACCCATAGACCCGAAACGCGACACCATGAGACCCCAAACGTTAAACGCTAAACCTCGTCAACCCGTAGTTCATATTCATATACAGTTATGTATCCTGATAACATGAACCCTATACCCTACACCCTAACCATATATCCCCCCGACAGGTCCTGCTGATTATGCCTTTCCGGGCAAGGGGAGTGGAGCTTGGGAGAAGGTTCAGGCTTTCAGGTTTGGAGCTCAGGATTTTGGGGTTTAGAGTTTAAGGTTAGGTCTAGAGACCCATGAAAATGCGACCCTGAGTTTTCAGCTCCGGTGAGCATGCACCCTTTTCTGAAGAAACGGGCAAACCACCACCCCGCCCCCCAAAGAATAAAACAAAAACATATAGGCCCTTTGACATAAGGAGATTAATCTTTGTAGGGGCCACTCGTGTGCTTCCGGATCAGTTCGCAGGTCTTTCAACAAAATCTGAAACCAAGCGACCTCCCCTTGTCGATCATTGGGATAACTAGGGTTGCTGCATGGCTTGTAGGGGTTATTCATCCACTTTCTAAGTCCCCATGGCCCCCCAAGCACTGTAGGCTTAGGACAATCAAAATGGACAAGAAAATGGAAGATGAAATGGAAGCTGGGCCGTTATGTGACGTAGGCACCTACATGATTACCAACAGAATTTTGAGGTCTATTTGAAGCACCCCATACGATAGTCATACAGTGCAGTAATAAACCCTGAACCCTAACCGTTGCAGGCAGGAAGCACTGGCAGCAAGTTCGGATGGGCCCCGGCTGCCTTCTTACAGTGAAGGTTGACGGGAAATGCGTCAAAGACATCCCTTCAGCATCAGGAGCTGCTCATGGGACAAAATGGGGTTAAGGGTTTAGGCTTAGGATTTAAGGTTTAGGGGCTATAATTTTGATACTAACATTCCTGAATGGCCTCGGCATACCATAACAAAACGATTCCTAAGGACACCAATAAGGGAAAATATTCAAATGCTCGCAAGGCTGACCCAGTAAAGGTTAAGGGTTTGGGGTTTAGGGTTTTTAGGCGTTAGACGTACCCGCGCACACAATAGCAGTCAATAGCCCTGATAAGCCTTACTTACTTACCTTTGGTTAGCCCTGAATGATGGAAACTACTATAATGGGTTATATAGGGACTACCATTCCTTCATTCCTAGCTCTAGTCCCCCTTAAGTAGACAGAATATGGCTTTGGGTATACTTGAATAAGATCACCATTTATCCCATAATAACCCCATATTCTATCTACTTAAAGGGGGACTATAACAAAGGTAAGCTTATGTCAGCGAAAAGAGGACCTCATCAGGAATTCCTAATCCCCACTAAGGGCTGCTCTTGTGGTGGTTGAGCCAGGTGAGATTATATCCTTCTGACGAAGTACCTACCATAAAGGACCATGTAACCCTACGCTGTTTAGGGTTTAGGGTGTAGGATTTGGGGTATTCTAACATCCGATTAAAACTACTACGCAACTGAAGAATGGAATGCCAAAGCTGAATCCTTTCCTCTGTCAGAACAAACGGCTCACGTGGCAGTTTCTTTGGTCCCTAGAAACAACCTCCTGGAGGTGGCAACCCCGAAAAAACATCTTTCCAGACATTCCCGAGGTGTCGGCTTTCAAAACTCTTTGGATGACTCTTTGGACGCTTGGTTGAAAGCCCCTGAAACAATGCTTTACGATGAGTTATACCACCCCCATAAGACATGGGAATAGGGTTTTGGGCTTAAGCCCTAAACCGTGAACCCTCAACCCTAAACCCCACCCCCCACCCCCCAAAACCTAAACCCAACGGTCCTGCAGCCCCTTGAGCACCAGCACATCTTCCTCGGTGACCTGGAGCCTGGGCTTCGACTTCCCAAACTGACATGGAACCCCAAAACAGCTATGTAGCGATGATATAAGGGACATTTGGGTACCCTTTGAGGATCCCCATAATGAGGACTGTAATATTTTGTGTTCGAGAAACTCTGCCTTTGTAGTAATGCAGACCCCTGATTAATAACCCCTCCTTTTAAGGGCCTTAATTTTAGGATCCCTATTATCATTCCTTTTAAGGGGAGGGGGTTATTAATCAGGGGTCTGGGTTAGAGATGAGGGTTGCAGGTTTGTGGATTCAGGCTTTAGGGTCTGAGGATATGAAGGGCTGCAACCATCATACAATGTCGACTTCTTGGTCGTGGTGCTAACCGAAGGCTATCCTGTCAGCGCTTGCTCCTAACATACACTCCGTTCCCTGTGACGTCGATTTTTTCGCCAAGGTGCACCACGCGGCCAGTGCTGAACTCAGCGGCCCGAGTATCATTCTTGCGCGCGTCCCAGCAGTAGCCTCTTCACGGTTGAAAAGGCAGGGGGCTTTGGTCATCCGAGTTCCTATCAGGAGGACTCCATGAATGTCACGTGATGGTCATAGGATCCTTGTCTTAAGGGCCGGGGTAATGGAAATCCCCTTGTTGATTTAAAAGCTGAGGCCTCTTGGATGGGGAGCAAGTAGCATCGTGGTACTTGCTCTGGGAATTTCAGGGATAAGCATATGGAGTTTTGCCGGAGATCATTAACTCTCACACCGATTCGTGATACCACGGAAACCTTGAGGCCTAAACCCTAAATCCTTAAGCCCTAACGCCTAAACCCCAAATCCTTAAACCCCGAAGGCCTAAACCCTAGATCCCTAAACCCCAAGCCCTAAACCAGAAATCCTGAACCCCAAGGCCTGAACCCTAAATCCTTAAACCCTCCCAGAGCACCTGGCACCGGAGTCACTGCAGCAGGAATGGAGGCCCGCCGTATCTTCAACACCTCCGGATTTTACGATTTGAGAATTTCTTGAAATGGTGTGTAAGCTTTTGGAGGTCTTCAGGACTTAAAGGGCTTTGAAGATTTTAAAAGTGTTGAAGGCTTTTAGGGCTGCTGAACGGTCGAGAGCGATGGCTCAAGGCCCTAAAATTCAGTAGGGCTAAGTTAGGATTTTGCAAACAGGGCTTAGGAAGCCGGGATTACGAGGTTTTGAGCTTAGGGTTTAAGATCTAGGTCCTGAATCTACAATTTAGTTTCTCGGGTGCAATGTGAATTCGCACCCTGCAAACTTCATTCAAGGCTTTTACTGGAAGTCTATCAAAGTTCATGGCAATTTCGCAGTTTCCATAAACAAGCGACCCCAATTTTTTTAAACCCCAAAATACTCTGGTCCTCATTATTGGGTACCCCCACGAAGAGCCCACGAATTTTTTTTGGAAACCCTACACTCTAATCCCTAAACCCTGCGTGCATATATATATATATATACACACATATAAGCATCGCCTATATAACCCCTTTGAAAGTACCACTGAAATTTGTTCAACCCCCCTCTTCATTTTTGACGTCACGTTGGCTCAACCCGTCTCCCATGTTATCATGCGCTGAGTTTCAGGAATAGGGTTTCATGGCTGGTGATAAGAACAATCAGATACGGTCCCAAAAAAATATCACCTCTGTAGTCCCAAAACACTAGATTCTGACTATGGGGATGCCAGAAACAACCCATTGGCCTGCAACACCGTTTTTGTTTTCAACAAGACGTTTTCCCATATTACGCAACATTCCCATGGCATCCCAAAATGAGCACCCAAAAACCTGTAAACGTCCACTATGCTTTCCGGAATCAGGGCCAGAAAATTGATTGCATCATGAGCTCTAGTCTGAACTCCCAGTCTCCCCCTTAGTAACCCCTAAAATACTTCCATGTATACTCCCTTATATAACCCCCGGTAAGGAGTTTAGACTCTAGCTCACTCCGCTCTCTCTGTACAATCCCCACAGGACCCTAAGGTCTTCCCACATGAGCTAGAGTCTAAACTCCTAACAGGAAGTTATATAGGGGAATGTATGGGGCTTAGGGTTTAGGGTCTAAACTCCTCAAAAGGGGGGTTGTACAGGGGACTGTACAGGGGAGTATTTTAGAGGGTACTGCTGCAAATGTGAGCCGGGGAGATGCACTAGTAACTAGTATCAGGACATGTCAGTTTCGATGCCAGGACCAGCAGTTGGGCAGTTCAGGGCTTGCTTCGGAATGTAACAAGGAGGATCAGAGTATCACTCGTGGGGCTTCTGAGAAGTCAATTCTTTCTGCAGCAATGTGTTTTCACTCAAAAAGCCGCTTCCAGTCTTTGTCGCAGCTCAGGAACATGTCTGGGCTGCACGGCAGGCGGTGGACGCTATTTTAGGTCTGGCAAAAATGCTCTGGGAAACCTACACAAGCGGGGTGGATGTTATTGTGGTTCTGGCTGGGATGCTCACCCGAAACGCGATGCGAGGCGGCACCGCTGATTTTAAGGCCCCGTAAGCTGCCGAGATCCTGTTCGTCCCACGCAGGCCAGTCCTGATGTGCTTGGGCGGCAACGCATGTTTTGCGCTTTTGCATCTGGTCCAGGCCCCGCTCAGGGTGAACGTTTTAAACAAGACAGTACTATATCTACCCGAAAAAATTCAAAGTTCAGGTATCCAACGTCCGGGATACAACTCCTATTCTACTGGCCGATAAGACTCCATGCAATAGCCCGGCCAATGTAAACATGCAAGCTATTGTCTAAACTCCTAGCATCTGCCGTGGTAGCCCCGGTAATGCTCCCCTATGTAATCTCCTATATAAACCCAGGGAGTTTAGACTGCAGTTCTGACTACGCAAGCCTGTCAACGAGACCTCGCGTAAACGATACAGCGATCTCTGCTGAACCCGTTTGCAAAGCTGGATAGCCACTGCCTGCAAATCTCAACAGTCGAAATTACATCCTCACAGATTTCCTGGCAGACAATACGCCACGGATGTTGCTCGCCAGGGAAAGGCGCAAAAAATGCCACAGGTCACCACCCTAAACCCTAAACCCTAAACCCCTAAACCCTAAACCCCTGAACCCCTAAACCCCTGAACCCCTAAACCCTAAACCGTAAACCCCTAAACCCTAAACCCTATGAATGTCGCACAATCTTGGCGACTCTGGCTCGACACATGCAGCTGCGGCTCCATCTGAGCCATGGTCTAAACTCCTAGTATCCACCTTAATAAGCCCTATAACGGGTTTAGGGTTTCGGGTTTAGGGGTTAAGCCCTATAACAGGAACCCTATATAATCCCTATATAATCCCCTTTAGGGAGCTTAGACTATAGCGCATCTGGCTCTGTGATTGGCGCCAGCGGGATGATCGGCATAATGTAGACCCCTTATGAATAAACCCCCTCCCCTTCATAGGAATTATGTTAGGGATCTTAATATTAAGGCCCTTCAGAGGAAGGGGGTTTATTAATCACGGGTCTACATTAGGTCCTCCTGTTACGAGACAAGGATTATGTATACCGGCTCGCCCCAGGCTCGGCTCAGAAAATCGCAAGATTCAATGTCAGGCGAAGGTACGTGGGTTTATTGCTTAGGCAAAAGTATGCCGTTATATTCTGCAATATACCCCAAACCCTAAACCCTAAACCCAACCCAAACCCTAAACCCTGAACCCCAAACCTGAAACCCTGAACGGAAACCCGAAACCCTGAACCCTAAACCCTCACAACCCTAATCTACAGGAGCTACAGTCTAAACTCCTGGTATCCCCCTGAATAATCCTTAACATACTCCCCTAATTATCCCCTAGATAACCCCCCCTTTCAGGAATTTATTAGACCCTAAAACCTAAACCCTATATATATATATATAATCCCCCTTAAAGGAGTTTAGACTATAGCTCACATACTGGGATCCTCCGCTGGCCTCCTGGGGCAGACGCTGTGCTGCGCGTGGCTCGCGGAAGCTCTGGGTGAGGCCCATGTGCCACTTCCGAGGCTTGGAATACCAGCCAGGCTTAGGGTTTGGGGTCTAGGGTTTCGGGTGCCGGGTTTAGGGCTTAGGGTTTAGGGTGCAGGGTTTAGGGCTTAGGCTTTAGGGTGCAGGGTTTAGGGCTTAGGGCGTAAGGTTTGGGGTTTCGGGTTTAGGTTGCAGGGTTTAGGGTTTCGGCTTTCGGGCTTCTGGTTTGGAGTTTAGGGTTTAGGGGGACCAGCAGTATACCCCTCTAATCTATTTATATGTGTATTGTTTTATAATATAGAAGCTCTTCCGATCTGGGCTGCGAAATCACGGACCGTCATCAGCTGATAGGGCATTCAAATTGTCGCAGTATGCTAGGTTTTGTGGCTTAGGGCATTTCTGAATCCATTGCTAGGGTACCCTAAACCCTAAACTCTAAACCCTAAACTCTAAACCCTAAACTCTAAACCCTAAACCCTAAACCCTATTGCATTTTAGGGTCCAGGTCTGATGGTTCAGGATCCACAGCTTCAGGTTGGAAATCCACGAGAGCAAGTGGTAGAAGCATGAAGGAGGCATTCCAGGGCTCTCTTTAAGGAACTTAAATTAAGTCACGATAATAAGTATAGGGTTTAGGGTTTAGGGGTTTAGGGTTTAGGGTAGTTTCCCAAAATCAGGGGACCCAATGTAGACCCCAATATACTATAATCCTTATTACGGGGACCCCTAAAATGGTACCCCTAATTTTGGGAAACCCCCAAGTACGCCTTAGTTTTACTACATACCCATACTAAGGCAACTTAAATTCCTTTACAGCAGCCCAGAATCAGGACTGCGGAAATCATCACGCGCATCTTTTCACAGCGCTAGGGAGCATACCACATGCGCAGAGCCACAGACCCCCATGCCACAAAGTGCACCCATGCATGGCCATCGGCAAGATTGCATGAGGACGTCAGCGTCAGACTTCATTATGTTTCTTTCAGGAGGGGTGGCATTTCACCTGCACCGCCCAGATGTGCACACTTCCGGAATATACCAAATTCAGGATAAGGGGGATGTGATCCCAGAAAATGTCCCATACTTGTGCTTCGAAAGGCAGGCTAAGACTGTTTCCCAGGGAGCCCAATAACCCTTACTTCGGGAATATGTGCTCCTTTAATCGTGTTAGGGGTTCTCACGTAAGGTAAGTCCCTCAATTCAGGTGTATGAGGCTCTTCGGGGTGGCGGCGATAAAGTTGGCAAAACGCATGAGGCCGGGACAGGATGTAGCTCTCATGAAGGGTCATGAACACCTGGAGGCATGAGGGTAATCTCAAACCCTAATTCAGATTCGTAGAATTTTAGGGGCATTTGGTTTCAGTTTCAAGGCTTAGGGTATATGGGAAACAACTAAGGGAGGGTTTTGGGTTTTAGGGGAGGACCCCTTGAAAGAATATCCCTACTCCGAACACTCAGAGCATCAGGAGTATACCCCTAAACCATCCTAAACCCTAAACCCTAAACCCTAAAAAACACATGTGCGCCCAGGGAGCCTGACACAGTTTACGGCTTAGGGCTGCATACTCCCTAGAAGTGGAGCAGTTTAGGGTTTAGGGTTTAGGTTTTGGGGCTCGTTTGCAGGGTGTTAAGCTTCAGGCTTTGGGGACTTGGGCTCTGGGGCTTGGGGCAAGAATGACCCTGGACTACTGAAGGTTTAGGGTGCACCGTTTAGGGTCTGTTGGAACTTCCTCTTTGGCCTATGGAGTCATGCCACGAATCTTTGCAAGCTATTGCCTCTTGGGGACACATACCCCGGGGAGGGTCCAAGCTAGGCTGCAAGATACCGCTCCAGATGGGCACTGATTGCACCAGTCAGATTACAGTCTTTGCTTTCAGGTGCTCGGGGAGCTTCAAACAGGTGGTACCCTGAGGAACTCGTGGGATACCTCGAATAGAGAGGGAATCCTCTGTCTCAAGTAGGTTGTAGGGACGGCTTGTAGGAACTCCCCGAAGTCCTTACAAAGCCTCTCTGTCCTTGGGGCTATGGGTTCGGCATGGGGTTTTGGGGCTTGAGAGTCGAGCAGACTGTTCTGTTTGCGGTTCAGGTTCACCTGGAGGCCCCAATATAAACCCTATATAACCCCTATATAACCCTATATAATAGAACAGTTTCCATGTTATTTTCCATTATCCCTCTAAAACACCAGTAGAACCCCTGTATATAATATAATAGTTTCCAGCTTATTTTCCATTATCCTGACAAAACCCCCAATAGAACCCCTATATAACCACCTATATATTATAGGGTGCGGGAGTCCTCGTAGTTCCAGACGTAAGTGCATCCGCAGCTCAGTATAATCCCTATATTGCCGCTATAATCCCTGTAGTTTCCATTTGCTTTGCCATTATCCCAATATAACCCCCAATATTACCCCAATATACCCCAATATACCCAGTACGGTTGGACATCAAAATTGGGAAGTAGGGTTGAGTGGTTTATGTGCAGGGTCTGGGGTGCAGGGCTTGATTAGAGGCTCGCAGAGGAGTCAAGGTAAGTAGGTTATGCTGGGGGGTATAAGCAGACTTACCATAAATGGGGGCTTCAAAACCATGTATAACTACCTACTTACTAAGCCTTTGGAGTATCTGAGTCGAGATCAGGGCTTCAGGATGCTAAGGGGATGTCCGAGTAGACTGGGCGACGCATGAAAAGGCAAGGCTTAGGGGGAGTTACGATTATTTTGCCACAAGTGAGGGGGCCCTTCTGGGAAGTCACATAAGATCGGATCGAATAATAAGTGTGGTATTTGGGGAGCTGTATTGCGTTGTTTTTTCATCAGAATACTGCAGATAAGGGAAACCGTGCAACACTTCAGATCCACAAAAAACTTGAATTTCCAAGACCTGGTACGGTTTCGGGCGTAGGGTTAGGGGCATACGAGGAGGGGCAGGATCTCCTCCGCACACCCTAGGCTCCCTCAGAAGTCCCCCAGAAAAAGTATCTGGCTGATACTTTGAAGGCACCGAAAGTATTTGTGAATAGCTCTCCATACAGGACAATAAGGTCAGTTAATGATTCTCCCAAGTGCCAGTGCCAGTGCCCTTGCACCACTCAGAATACAGCTTATGGGGTGTAAGGTAGGTCGGGTGGTGCAAGATTTCCTGCATCCACAAGAGTGACAGCAGCAGTGATGGCAGTAGCAATAGTAGTACTCGAGATTGTTCTTGAAACTTCGGATCACTTTGGTGGTGCACACATTGACCTTTGTCTCCAGCCCTGCAACGAAATCTAATGGAACCTAAACCCTAAACCCTAAATGTCTCAAAATTGCGGCGGCTCCATGTCCAGACGGGAAGCTGGCGTCTAGTGAGCCTGCTATGACCCAGATGGGAGGGTTCCAAAAAAAAATATCCTGGGAAGCCTAGAGAGTTGCGGGGATTGAAGGGAGTACTGGGGTATATGGGGTCTTCTTATAATATCCCCAAAGCCATATTCTGTCTACTTAAGGGGGACCATATACTATAAAATTTGGAGGAATCTCTACTAAAGGATCTTTGTTTGGGATGATAGCGGCTACATTTTGCGAAGCTCCCACATGGTGTGCAATCGGGCATCCAGCCTTTTGGTCGACGGGATGCCACTCAACGGCCTCGGCAACCGCAAATGCACGGATTAGGGGGTTACTTCTACAGGGGAAGTATAGAGGTTCTGTAGGGGATATATAGAATATGGGCTTATATAGGTTCTTTTTGGGGGAGTATATGGGGTTTAGGGTTTAGGGATATATAGAATATGGGCTTATATAGGGGCTGTTTTGGGGATTGAATAAGGTTTAGGGTCTAGGGTCTACATATAGAATGTGGGCTTATATAGGGGCTGTTTTGGGGATTATATAGGGTTTAGGGTTTAGGGTCTACAGTGCGGAAACCTTGAAAGGACCCCAGCTGAGCGTTTCCCAAGAAAATGAGATCCCTTGCATAACCCGAAATACCCATCCCCTAGTGTCAGGAATTCCCCGAAAGACTCCCGATGCAGAAAAACAAGACTCGTTTTTCAGCAACTTCCTACTGAAGGGCTCAGAAGACGTAGTAAGTAGGTTGCAAATGGGGCTATAAGTCCCCGAATTGGTCCCATTACCATATATAACCCGTATATAGTCATTATAT
>CAJNIZ010001751.1:1125-14350 GCA_905231905.1 Symbiodinium pilosum
ATAGCCCAAAAGACCATTATTTTACACACTTTTGGGGTGTAGGTAGGGCTTAAGGAACATTAGTTCAGTTACCGTATAACGTTACCGGGAGGAGTAGTGTTCGAGAAATCCCCAACAACACAAATTCAGGGTCCGGAGCTTGCTAACCTAAATCCTAAACCATAAACCGTGGGTTCAGGGCTTAAGGCTTTCAGGGTTCAGGGTCTGTAAGGACTTACCTGCAACCCCATGAACCCGAAGGGATATGCTCAAATAGTCCGAGACGCCTTCATTAAGCAACATACCCTGTATGATATGATACTATCCCTAATGTCACCGAAGGAATATTCCTTGATTATATGAGCTATTGTCTCAACTGCTAGTATCCCCCTTAGTCAACCCTATAATACTCGCCTATGTAAATCCCCTATATAACCCCTTTAAGGAGTTTAGACTATAGCTCATGTACAGTGTATGGGGCTCCCTGTTTACCCAAGAGTCAGGTTCCAGCTATGAGGCTACAGGCATTGGGGTTGCAGGTAGGACTTGATTCTGTTCAGGGTTTAGGTTTCAGGGCTTGGGGTTTAGGGCTTGGGGACTGGTTGTGCTGCCCCAAGTTCAAGAATTCGCGGCATGGACCGTCCCCAACCAGACGCAACTGGTCCTAAAGTATAAGAAGTCTTAATGTTTCGATGACTGACTAGCCTAGCCCTGGAACCCCGAAACCTGAACACTAAAAGCTATGCGAGTATGTGGTTTAAGGTTTGGGGTATGGATTTTTCCCGAATTTACAGCCCGGGAGACGAGACAAATACTTCTTCTCGTACTAAATACAATATCAACAGAAGAAGCGTCGAATCTAGCTCTATGTGGTGGTTTCCCCAATTAGGGGGACCCCAACATAGAAGATAGACCCATCTACAGCTGCGGCTGCTCCAGAAACACGCATGCTTGGCTACTCATACACACCACAACCCTGAATCCTAAACCCTGAACCTACATACGCCATAGTCTAAGCTCCTAGTATCCCCCTTAAAAGCCCGCGCAATACTCCCATCTATAATCCCCTATATATCCCCTTTTAAGAAGTTTAGACTGTAACCCACATCCTAGAAAGCGCTCAGCGGGACTTTGCTGCTGATTTCTCTGTGTAGCACTTCAGTCGCCGGTCCCAGCCTGTAAGAGCAAAACCCTGCCCTTAGGGTTTAGGGTTTAGGGTAAGCATGGGTTCCCCTACTACTCTTTTATACTACCCCCCATAATTAGGCTTATCTATGGATAATTCGGTTTAATTAAGGTTAGTTAAGAGGGAACCTGGGTAGTAAGGAAACCCATGACCTCACCCCCTTAACCGCGCTTTAGGGTTTAGGGGGTTAGGGTTCTAGGGTTTTAGAGTTTAGTAGCTTTCCAAATGGAGGGTTGCAGTTTGGGGAGGTTATTAAGGTGCAGGGAATGGGGGGGGCTCAAGAGTGTCGGAGTTTAGCGTTTGGAATTACACTTTGGGGTATTCTGCTTCAGGCGGCTACATTAAGGTTTGGATTTGGCTACGGCGGATGGCGGAGACCTGCCCTAAACCCTAATCCCTGATCCTTGAACCGCAAACCCTAAACACTAAACCCTAAACCCTAGACCCTATACTACTTTTATACCCTAAGGAACTGCTGCATGGCTGGAAGCAAGATGCCTTCCGTCTGCAGTATGGCTGGGGTTTACAGTACATCTAGTTAGGGTACATAAACCCTAAACCCTTAACCCCTAAACCCTCAACCCAAGAACGAAGTCGGGAGTTGGTGAGCAGAAGCGCTAAAAGCGCACATAAACGGCTTCATAATGGTACCCATAGGGGTAATATTGGGGTTATATTGGGGTTACAGGGGGGATAGTGGAAAAGAAAATGGAAACTTCTATAATTGGTTATATGGGTAGCTCCCAAAATGAAGGTCCCATTTTGGTACTGCTAAATATTAGGTGCCGTAATATAATCTATGCCCAAAATGGGGTCCTAACTTTGGCAACAACCCATATATACTTGTGTGAAGCTACTAAGCACGGTGGGCCGAAGGTACGATTGGCTCAGCAGAGGCTTACGTTTGGCTCTGAGTTCTTGGTGCGGAATGTACGTGCAGTGCGCGTAATTCTGCTTCATACATCTGCCTTACAAATTAAAACAAGGTTTAGGCTTTAGGGTTCAGGGTTTAGGGTTCAAGGATTCAGGGTTTAGGGAGATTCAAACATCGTTTCTAAGGTTCCGGCAGGCAGATTTCATAGCGCTGGTCTTTCGGGAAGCTGCTGAAGGCGCCGAGAGATTGCAGGGTTTGCTGGAAACTCCGGAATACCAATCCAATAATCGGCATCCTAAAATCATGGATATATAAGCTCTTAATATGGGTACTTGGGAGGTCCATATAGGGCTTGATAGTTTCCATTTTCCCTTCCCTTCCCAACAACGGAGAAACAAATGGAAAATAACATCAAGCATGAGTTGGAGACTAGGGATACATAGGGCTTATACGTAGCGTTTGAAGCTCTGTCTAGATGTGACTAGAAATGTCCAAGCCCAATTAATGAAGAAGTGAAACACCTGAGTGTGTGTGGGGATTAGACAACGTCAGCCACAGGAATGGAGGCGGCGCGACATTCACAGGACAAGTCGTCACCTTAAACCCAAGGCCCTGAACGCCAAACCCCTAACCCAAAGCCGTGCAACACCACGGAAACCCTCCGTCAACAATATGATGGGCAATCTCACACATCGGGCACGAGGATAGCTAAACCCTTCAACTCCACACAGCAAGCTCGAAAGCCTATGACCCAAAATCCTTAAACCCAAGCCCGTGGCTTTCTGTCTAGTTCCTGCCTTCGACGCGTCGGTTGTCCAGTTTTTGGAGTACCTTCCGAAGAGACTCGGGAAAAGCTGGGGCTTCGCAAGTGTAAGATGTAGGTACCTTCTCCCTGTAAGTCAAACCCTAAGCCCTAATGTAGACCCCTGATTAATAACCCCCCTCCTTCTAAGGGCCTTAATATGAGGAGCCCTCTTATACTCCCTATTAAATGGAGGTGTTTATAAATTGGGGGTCTAAATTAACCCCCCCTCCCATTTTTTCCAGGTACATGGTTGCTCAGGTTGGAGGGTAACCCAATCTCTCCATGAACTTGAAACTAAATGGCAGGTATAAGCTTACGACGGGGTTTAGGGTTTAGGGGTTAGGGGTTTGGCGTTTTAGAGTTTAGGGACTTGGCGTTGATAATTTGTAGGGGGCATGCGTGATGTTGGAGCTTTGGCATTCAGGTTTAATAAAAATACTAATAGGGAGAATAGTCGTAATGACAGTAATGATGATAATACTAGTAATACATGCCCTGCTTGCTTCTTGGTTCATCACCAGCCCCGCGCACGCGAGCAACATCGGTCCCCTCCTCGAACGTCACATGGCCTCCGCAAGGGCCAAGAAGAAACCCTAACCCCTAGGGGGGGTTTCGGGTTTAGGGTTCAAGGGCTAGGGTTTAGGGTTCAGGGTTTAGGCTTTACTTGAAGGGTCAGAGGGACTAAGTAAGTAGGTTAGTAATGGGGATAACAGGGGTTACTATATGGGTTATCGGGGTTATAAGTATACTTAGTAAGAGTCCCTGACCCTCCAAGTAGACCCCTAAACCCCTGAACCCTTAAGCCTTAAACCCTTAAACCCTACACCGCATTTAGGTTACACCATATTTAGTTTACACCACATTTAGGTTACACTACATTTAGGCTCCGGGAGGAGGAGAGTGAGTGTAGGCACACGCTACAGGTGCATCTTTTAGGGGGGGGGTCCAAAAATCAGCTCCGTGCTTTAGGTGTCCTGTAATAAGGTCATTTCCCCTTACAGTAGCAGTTACCACAAGAAATGGTAGGAGTTATAATCGCCCCTTCGTAAAGTCCCTGTAAGGACAGTTACTGTAACGGGAAACGATCCAAGGTCTATGGTATATTTGGGAGAATATCAGGGAGGCGCCTATGGGTTGTCTTTGGATCGCTGAAATGATTTGTTCTTCAACCTCCCCTTATATGAGCCATAGTTTAAACTCCTAGTATCCCCCTTAATAAGCCCTATAGTAGTCCCCCATATAAATCCCCATATAACCCCCCTTAAAGAGTTTAGACTATAGCTCATATGCCAGTAAGTTACGTGCACCTGCAGTCAGACGGTACGGGCCCATTTCATTA
Organism: Symbiodinium pilosum; assembly: GCA_905231905.1. Taxonomy (NCBI): domain Eukaryota; class Dinophyceae; order Suessiales; family Symbiodiniaceae; genus Symbiodinium; species Symbiodinium pilosum. Next base: position 5,309 of record CAJNIZ010001751.1, read on the forward strand.
AAGTGGGTTTTGGCATACAATATGCTGGAACTGGAAGTCTGTAAGGGCTATGAGCAAATACAGCTGGCACGTAATGTAGACCCATGATTAATAAACCCCCTCCTTTTAAGGGCCCAAATATTGGGATCCCTATTATAAATCCCTATTAAGGGGAGGTAGTGTATTAATCATGGGTCTACATTATACAGAATTTCACATGAAGAGGATCTTTGCTCGAGAGCTTTGGATGCGGTGCCAAGGGTTCTAAGAAATTACAGGTGCTTGCGTGCCAAACTCTACGGGAAATTCCCGAGTTCCCAAACATTGAATACCTGGACGTTCTTAACCCCAAACCCTGAGGTTTCGGGCTATGAAAAGATCTGCGATTGGTTCAAAATGGCACCTGTAGATAATCCTCAATAAGGCCCGCAATCCCCTTATAATCCCTACATATTTCGGGGACCCTGGGTCCGTCTCCGCGTCCTCCATCGGCACTTCCTCTTCCATGTCTAGTTGCGCTTCCCCTTCGTGGTTTGCCTCGTCTCGTTGGACTTCATCAGGAAAATCCAGTCGCTCTTCCATGATGGTCATGATGGCATCGTTGGCTTGGGCCAACGCGAGCTGAAGCCCCACTATGGGCAAGGCGGTGTCTGTGTGCGACAATTGCCATGCAAGCACCTTGACTCTGCTCGCCAATCTCTCCGAAAGCATGCGACTGAGTTCCAGCTGCGTTTCATGGTCATCCGAGGCCTGCTAGATGAGGTCAAGTAGCGATAGCCAAAGGGTTCGGAACGCGCTTGCCGTCAACCCCGGTGGGACCTGATGGAGTCCTATTGGATCTAAGCAGCTCAGTTGACGCCTGATGCCCATCTTTTTGAGAAACACCTGTGTAAGTTTCAAGTCCTTACTGTGCGGGGGCTTGAGGAGGTAAAGGCGTTGCTTGACTCCAGGTTATCTTGCAGCCTCCAACTGGGTTCAGGGTTTCAAGTACACCTACAATATACCAATGGCGGCTAAACCCTAAGCCCCTAAACCCCTCAACCCCTAAACTTAGGAACATTATTAGGACCCTTTGAAATAGGTAGGGGGCCCTAGTGGGGCCCATGGTTATTATCTTGGAGTCTCCCGCTGCATCCATCTGATGCTTGTTGGGGTTACGGATTTAAAGGTTCAGGGTTTAGGGTTTTAGGGTTTAGGGGTTTAGGGTTTAGGGATTCGGGGGGGTTAGGGGTTTAGGGTTAAGGATTTGAGATTCATGCTCTACGGTCTTCCTGGCGAAGGGCGCCTGAGGACGGAGATCTCCGTGGCACTTAGGACCCCTGCTACGGGTTAACCTTAGGGACCTATCATGGGAGTATATCAAGAAATCCCAAAGGCTTAAAGGTCGAAGGTCCAAGCTAAGTCCCAAGGATGTATGAGGGGACCCTTGACCCATCTTGACCCTAGTGCCTATGTTCTATAGGATTCTCACGCCAACAAAAAATTCATACACACCCCAGAGAAAAGAGGAACATACCACTCAAGGCGTGGGCTCCGTACGATCCAGGCAAAACCCTCAACCTCAACCCCAAATCCTACACCTATGAATACACCCTTGGACTCAAACGATGGGGTATTAGGGCCCAAACCCTAAACCCTAAACTGTAAACCCTAAACCCTAAACTATAATCTGAATGGTGTTTGGGGCCGTACGGGTTTCCTACCTCCTGTGCTCGTGTAATCGAGACTCTCAGGGGAACAGTAATTCGCAAACGCTCCTAGGCGTGCCTGGGTGCGGCGTGTTTAGCCAGAAGGAGACCTCTGTTGGTGACTTTAGCCCTTAACTCCAAATCCTTAAACCCTAAACCCTAAGCCCTTAAATCCCTCTGGCAAAGCTCGCGCCGGCTTTCTTAGCGACCCAATAACACGGGATTGTAGGGGTTGTTCTGAGTGGGCCCTCGGGTTGCCACTAATATGCGTACAAACTGCATTCATGGGTGCAAACCCCAAATTCTAAAGCCTAAGCCCTTACGTAGAAACCCTAAAACCCAGGCCCTCAACCCACAAACCCTAAACCCTCAACTGAACCCCAAATCCCAAGTCCTAAACCCTAAACCCCTAAACCCTAAACCCTATATAAACTCAACCCTAAATCCCAGGTCCTAAACCCCTAAGCCCTAAACCCTATATAAACTCAACCCTAAATCCCAGGTCCTAAACCCTAAACCCCTAAACCCCTAAACCCTAAACCCTAAAACCCTAAACCCCTAGACCCTTCTGCCAGGCCCCCAGGCCCGTTTTGGAGCCGTCCGGCATCTTCCAGAGCTTGAGTTCTACAACCTGCGGCACTGAGGGTTTTAGGGTTGAGGGTTTAGGGTCTAGGGTCTAGGGTTTAGGGTTTAGGGTCTAGTGTTTAGGGTCTAGGGTTTAGGGTTTAGAGTTTGAGTTTCGAATTTAGGGCCTCGGGCTTCGGGTTTAAGGTTTAGGGTTTGGGATTTAGGGAACAGGGTTTAAAGTTTAGGTTGAAAGGGACATGGCGACTACCATATGAGCCATAATCTACACATCCCCCTGAAAGCCCTATTCAATTCGCCTATGTAACCTCCCTAATGCGGAGAATGGGATGAAGGGGTTAGTAGGGAAGCAAGAAGTGAAAAAGACAATGAACAGATTAATGAACACACTGAATAACATATGTTTCTGATCTTATTTTGTGAGCGAGTTTCTGACAAGTGTGCTTCTTAGTGCACTTGTTCAGTCCATGCACTTTATTAGATATGAGTAATAAACTCACGAACTCACGCGCCCGTTCCGCTCGTGAAGCGCGCTTACTTTGTTTGCTTACTTCATTCACTCAGTCTCTTGATGTCAACTAAGAAGTGAAGTGAGTGACTGCAATAAGATAAGAAAGTAAGCGCACGACACTCTTGTTCCGAATGTTTGGTTGCTTGGCAGTGTAGTTTCCACGCATGTTGTTATGAGATTGATACTATAATATGGCTTGGGGCGTAGGATTTAGGCTTTAGGGGTGCTTCAGCTGGTATGTGGGGGCACTGAAGCAGGAGGATACCGGAACCTAATATGAGCGACTAGCTTCAGCCGCGCTACCCTTCATGTCCACGAAGGCAGGTAGACGAATCTGGTTGCTGTTCCGATTCGATGGGTTAAGGGTTTAGGCCACAAAAGGGTTTTTGGGTGCTACAGGGTGCTTGTAAAGGTGTTTTTAGGAAGACGATACAGGGATATCTATATCTAAACCGTCAACCCTAAACACATTTTTGGGGGATAGTCTTAACGCCAAGAATCCCCCCTACATAACCCCCTGTATAACCCCCTTTGAGGAGTTCAGACTGAAGCTCGTATAAACCAGCTTCCATTTTACAATCCATTTTCTTGTCCATTTGATGATCCATTACTGGAAGTACTATCCCTAAACCCCGAACTCTAAACCCTAAACCATAAGCCTCATAGGAATAGCTATGAACAAAGGCAGCTTCCTAGTGCACCGGGCCCTGTTCGTGTATCAAGGGGCAGGCCCTAGTCTCGCTCCAAGGTAGGGTTAAGGGCTCAGGGTTTAGGGCCTAGGATTTAAGGATCAAAGGTCTGAGGAGTCTAGGGCTTAAGGCCGCCCAAGGCCCGGGTGTAGAAGCCAAACTCGTTGTCAGGGTCAGTAAGCTCCAAGATGAGGTTTTCTGGGCTTCGGGTTTAGGATTTAGGCTTTGAGGCTTCTTGCTTAGGGTTTAGGGTTTAGGGTTTAGGGTTTAGGGTTTAGGGACGGGTCACCCGCCGACATCTTACTTGGTGCTAGAAACTGCGCTCCAATAATCAATAATCCTAGAGGCCGATAGACAGCAATCAAGGGATTTACACAAAAATACTCTTATCCCAGAATTACTGAAACGATTAAGGTGCCTGCAATGCAACGAGAACTGGACGAGAGCAGCCCTACATCTTCATCCAGTTTTTTGAAACGGCTTGAGCATTTACATTCAACTGGACATGAGAAGAGGCTCCCCCAAGTTTTGCACGAGTTTGGACTCGAAGCAGACATGCCAGTCAGCTACACAAGTATTTGTCTCAAAAACCCTCATCCAATTCTTCGGAAAACGGTGTTATATCAGCTATAGTCGAACCTTTAGGGTTTAGGGTTTAGGGGGCTTAGGGTTTAGGAGGTGACTACTATAGGGGTTATTAAGGGAGATACCAGGGGTTTAGACTACGGATCATATAGGGATATAGGGCTTAGTGTTTACGGCTTAAACTCGAAACCCTAATCCCTAAATTCTAATCCCTAATCCCTAAACCACCCTGATCCCCTACTAACCAACAGGTTACATCCAGTAAGCATTCTCTAGTCTGCTTTGACCCGTGTAGTACTGCTAGAGAGGAGGCCCCTATCAAGAAATTAGGTGATTGACTGAATAGGTCCTGCCGGAGGATGATTGGTGTAGGGTAAGGGCGCTGTACCACAGGTTGAGGCTTAGCAGTCCTAATGGGCTTAGGTATGGAGTTTAGGATTTAGGATTTAGGGCTCTTAGGGCTTAGGGCTTAGGAGTTTGTATGGTTGATGTGGGCACTGGCGTAAACTTCTCCATGGCGGTCTGCAGCCAGGGCAAGTAAAGAATGCCGGCTGCCTAGAGACGTCCCTCACGTCGTCGTTATGACTTCAGGGGTCGCCGCGGGTCAACACGTTTGACTCTTGCTTCCCAACCTCCAGCTTGAGGCTCGAGAAACTTGTGTACCAGGGGTAGCCCGTAGTAAAGGAACCGCGCCAAGTCTATGTCTAATCTTGCAATATCACAGAAGTCCAAGACAATGAGCCGATAATTGCCTACTTATTGTCCCTAGGATTCTTTCATCAAGTCTGTTGAGAACTTCACCCTAAACCTGGACCCCGAATCCTTCAGTCCTAAACTCAAAAGCCTCCACCCTAAACTTGACAAGGGTTAGGGTTAAGGGTTTAGGATAGAGAAGACACGAATCTCCCATAGGACCCCCTTAAATGTATTCCCCTTCTTCCTTACTAAAACCCAGTAAGTAATATCCAGGCTACAGTTAGCCGGCAACTGGGTTGATCTTAAGGAACTTAAACCAAGCTACTCTAATAAGGAAACCCTAGTATCTACTATATACCCAAGGACTTGAGCAACGGACAGTCATCAGTGGGAACACATCTCCCCAACAGGATGGTCTGCATGAACCTCGGCTTGTCCTTGGGACCGTGGGACACCCATCCCATCACCGTCTCACCGAAAGAAACAACTTTACATCTATCTGGTTGCTGTTAAAGAACTTAGCTTCAGCTTTCATATTGGGGAAACTGTATGAACTACTATACGGTAACAGCAACCGAGTTATAGGGTCTGCCATGAACTGTGTCAAAGGGCGTGAGACCTCTGGGGCGAAGAGTGATGCGGTTGAGCACCCTCGTTGGCTATGGTCTAAACTCCTTGTATCTGCCTTATAACCCCTAAACTACTCCTGTATATAATCTCATCTATAATCCCCTTTATGGAGTTTAGACCATGGCTCACGTGGCATGGCAAAGAGCCCATGAGTGGAGGGCAAGGACAGTCCCGACTACACACTAGAAGCGTGTTGCATTGCCCACGCACAGTCTGCACCACTACCACCCTAAATCTTAAACCCTAAGCTCTGAACCCTAAACCCTAAACCCTGAACGCTATCAAGGCAGCGCAGAATCGCCTCGCCGAAGTCGAAAGCAGTATTCTTGAGCCTGGGCTTATGGGCTAAGGCTGAAAGGTTCCAGGTTTGGGCTTTAGGATTTAGGATTTAGGGCTTAGTGTGTACGGTGTAGTGTTTAAACTTACGGCTTAGGATTTAGGGTTTAGGGCTTAGGATTAAGGTTCGGGCTGATGCACTATAAGGGGAGTATGGGGGGTCCTGATGAAGGATTATTCATATAGGCGCTACTCTGATAAGTATTCATATGTTGACGTTCAGGTGTTGGAATTGAAATGAGCATGGAAAGCTAAACCCTAATCCCTATTCTGTAGGGATGAGGACGAACTTTGAACTCTCTACTCGGAGAATCAGGGGACTTAGGATGGGATAGCGTTATTGTGTGGCTTATAGGGGTAGAATGTATACTGACGAAGTCCCCTGACCCTGCAAGCAGGCTTTGACCCCGTCTTATATCAGCATAACATCTGGGCAGCCACCCGGTAACAAAAGTGTCCTTGATAAACCCCTAACACCCTAGTTTCTCGGAGCCTAACACTTTTTTTTTACATCGATGCAACAAATTATTGTACCCTAGTTTCTCGGACCCTACCACTTTTTTTTTCTGAGCTCTATTTTATCAAAACGTCGAATACCAGCCAATTCGAAGTGGGTGTCTTCCTTGCAAGCCCGGACACCAGAGTGGGGGCTTAGGGTTTCGGGTTTAGGGGTTTGGGGTTTAGGGGTTAAGGGCTCAGCTGGCCATTTTGTAGAAATTTGAGGACTTGCTCAGAAACCAATCTGGAACAACTAAGTGAGGTCACGTGATGTCGTAAAACTTCGCCAAGTTTATAGTAGGACATTCTGGGTTTTCGGATAGTACACTAGTGTTCCCTCAGGTCTGTCCAACATATCTGCATGACAGAAAGTATGGCTTCTACAGTGGGAGTTGTCCTTGCCCTAAGGGTCTATCACACAATTACCCTCTACTTTGGGATTCTTGCACACCCTACACCCTAAATCCTAAACCCCGAATCGTCACTATGGTTCGGGGGAGTATATGATAGTTGTTTCCCTACACCCAAGGCCGCGTACTGAAAGCCTTCTGAGTTCCTAAGCTGAACAGGGTTTAGGGTTTAGGGCCCTTAGAGGTGGAGTTAGTAGGGCCTTAATATACCTACAGTAGTTCTTCCTGGTGCCCATGACTGAGTGGGGGATTTACCCAAGCCATTGTGATGTTGGGCATGCCGAAATCTCCACCAGGTTCAGTTCTTTGTGAACTTCTCATCTTTCTGCGAATATGAAGGTCTAAGCCCCTAAATCTCTGAAACCTAACTTCTACACCTCTCAACAAACTCTACATCCCTGAAACCCTTGAAACCCAAAAGTCTTAAACTCTACAGGCCCTAGACCCTAAACCGTAAACTCTGCATCCCTGAAACTCCCTACATGCTAAAAACCCTAAGCCCTAAGACCTAAACCCTAAGCCCAAAACCTGAAGCCCTAAACCTTAAGCCCTAAACCCTAAACCCAAGTAGTCTCCATGAAATGAACCATTGTCCCCATATATGCCCAATATAACCCCAATATAGCCTTAAATCCTGCATGCAGCCGGAAGACTCTGAAAGTGTCATGTCGGAGGGGAGGTTCTCAACCCTGACCAGGGTTTTTAGGGTTTAGGATTTTAGGCTTTAAGGTTTTTGGATTCGGTTTTAGGGTTTAGGGTTTTAGGGTTCAGCGGTTAGAGATTCAGGTTTTAGGGTTTAGGGTTGGGGTCTAAGGATAAGGGTATCCTGACCAAGGTTTTAGGGACAGTAGGAATCTATGAGCCAACGTGTTGAGACCCCTAGAAATGAGCCTAGATTCCTTGGGGAGTGCGTATATCATGTGAGTCAGAATCGCAACTCCTTAAAGGGGGTTATGTAGGGGACTACTATAGGGCTAATTAGAAGGATACTGGGAGTTTAGACTACAGCCCTACATCCTAAACCTAAAACCCTAAGCCCTAACACCAATGCCTGTTGTATACCAGGTGCTTAGCCATGACCAGGGCTCAGATATTTATCTAAAATCCAAAGTATTACGGGCTTCCAGAATAGGTTTCCTAGAGACGCAAGGTATACCTTCGAAACAGTTGGATAATACTTATACTATGGTGATATATAGCCCTTAATAAGACCCCTAGTATAGACTGTTATTGGGTGGGGGCAGTACCCAATTTATAACCTATACAGCCCTGGAGGCCCCCAACTTTTTGGGCTGGCTTAGGGTGGAGGATATGAAGATTATGTAGGGATTCTTCCTAGATTCTAGAGGGCTGATATAGGGGTTATACAGGGATTGTATAGGGATTATGTCGCGTTTAGAGCTGATACTTACGCCTGCATGGCCTTAGGCACCTCATACCTTGGGAACTATGGTGCTGGAGCACACTGAGTTTTTCGCCCCAAGACTATCATATCGGGGACTATAGACTGTAGGGCATTCCCCCTAACAGTAACAGGTACCACTTAACAGTTGCCACTTAACAATTACCACAAAGGTAATAGGAGTTCTGATAGCCCCTTAATAAAGCCCCTTGAAGGACAGTTACTGGCAGGGGGGATGACCAAATAAACCCTAACCCTAAATCCTAAACCCCTAAACCCATGAACCCCAAACCCTAATCCCTAAAACCTAGAAAATGAACTCTAATCCAAAATTCTAATCCCTAAAACCCTAAGCCCTTAATAAACAATGCTACCTGGTCAGAACTCGGGTTCCCTCCCTGCCTTCCTTTAGCCTCAATGGCTAGGCTTAGGATTTACCTGTGACCCCAATTTCCTACAGTTTTATGGGTTATACCTTAGGTGGACCCCCCACCCAGTAATAATGACTACAGGGGTTAATAGGGATTATATTAGGGTCCTCTTATATTGCTATTATACCACTGTTACAGGGTGGGGGTCCTCCTAAGTTATACCTACTAATTAAGGGGTAAATACTATTAAGCTGTTGGTAATGGGCGTCACAGGTAGGGTCTAGGGAATCCCCCACAAAAAGCAGATCTTCCAAAGCCTCAGGTTTCAGGGTTTAGGAGTTACCAGGAAATGGTCCTCCTTAAGTAGATAGAGTATGGAATTAACCTGTATATTAACGATGCCCATATATCCCATATTCTATCTACTTAAGTGGGACGGTAGGTTTGGGACCCTACAACCAAATATTTTGACTTTATAGGGGTTACAGAAGAATTGAGGGTAATAAGACTCTACATGATTCTAAGACCTACCCCTATTCAGGGGCTCGGGGTCTTCCAAAAACCTAAACCCTAAACCCTGAAACCCTAAACCCCTAAACCCCTAATTCGCCTAAACCCTAAACCCTAGACCCTAAACCCGAAACCCTAAACCCCTAAACCCC
>CAJNIZ010001752.1:16346-28019 GCA_905231905.1 Symbiodinium pilosum
TGCGCAGGCTATGATTTTCTAATAATAGGTAGGTTTTGAGGGGGGGGCGTAGCATATATATATATATATGTATATATATATATATGTATATCTCCACCCCACCCCCAAGGAGGCCTTACAAACACCCCGTCTTGCCATTTCATTGTTACATAGTCCCCCCTTGTCTCGGCTCCCCTGAAGAGGCCCGGAAAACTTCAGTCTGACAGCAGGACCGCATGCCAACCCCAAACCCTTCAACACTGACCCTTAAAGCGCCTACACCCTTAAAACCCCTAAGCCCTGAACCCTAAACCCTAGACCCTTCAACCCTAAACCCTGAACCCTCAACCCTGAACCCCTAAACTCTCAAACTCTAAACACTAAACCCCTAAGACCCTAAACCCTCAAACCCCTAAACCTTTTCGCCGCTACAGCATCAAACCCTGAAGCCTCAAACTCCTAAAGCTACAGTAGCAGCCTCTCCATCACCCTGATGACATGACCTAGCACCACACATCTCCAACCCCTGAAACGGGAAAACCCTAAACCCTAAACGGCAAACCCTAAACCCCAAACGCTGAAGCCTGGAACCCAGACCATAAACTTCAAACCTGAACCTTTCTGGGGGCTAAACCCTAAACCAGGTCACGTGTGGTCCGGAAACCTCAGTTCCCGAGCCTCCTCTTTCTCGTTCAAAGCAACCTGGTTTCAGCTGGCAGTTCTCAAGAGGAGTGGGTTTGGGGCTTGATGTTTAGGGTTTAGGCTCTGGGGTTTACCTGGACCTTCCAACGTACTTGCTTTAACCCAAAGATGTTGGGTTTGGTATGGTTGTTCGGGTTAGGACTCTTATTCGGATTGCTAAACAGGTTCTACATTGGAGGGTCTTGGTGGGGTGTAGGGCTTTGGGGTGTAGGACTTAGGGGCTTGAGCTTACGGTTTAGGGCTTCGACCTTAGGGTTTAGAGCTCAGGTTTTAGGGCCTCGGATTTACGGTTCAGGCAAAATGTTTATCTGATCCTAGCTCTGGGGCCCTGCAAGGGGCCCTCACCTGTTTCTTGGGTCCTAACTAACTAGGGGCCCCTTCACTCACGTTTGCGGTTTTTCCAGAGGGCCCATACTAGGGCCCCATAGTACCAGCCCTTCCGTTTAGAATGATACGCACCACGTCTGTGAAAAGACCACTATTTCTCAAACCATAGCTCCCTGTTTTCTCCCCCCAAACAAATCCTAAGCCCTAAGCCCTAATGCACACAAAACGCCACCGTTTGGAGAGACCCTTGGCCTGAGGTAGCGTTTTTTTGGTGGTTGAAAAGCTTGTGTGCTTAGAGAAAATACTGCAAACAACCAGGGAATATAGGGGTTATATTGGGGTTATATAGGGGATAAATTGGGAATATAGGGGTTTAGCGGTTAGGAGTTAGGATTTAGGGGTTTTGGGGGCTTGGGATTTAGGATATGGAGGGGGCTTAGGATGTAGGGTGTATCATCTTACTATAAGGCAAGCAAAAGGAGAACATGATCTTGCTCTATGTTGGGGACCTGTCGTACCCAAAGTGAAAATAGAGTCCCGGGGGATAGTGGGTGTGCACTTGTTAGTACTGTTATATGAATGGTGTAGATATGTTTCTTGATGACTATGTTCAACAACTCTGCATAGAGTTTCAGATGAGGCGGATGACGTACGGTGACGCAGCTAGCATCTTGGCTGTGGCAGCTATAGAGACCTGTATTGTGATAGGAACATGGCAGACAGCGGCCCGCTTCATACTAATTGAACCCCAAACACCTAACCCAGTGAACCAAAAGCCATACACAGCAGTGCCTGAACCCTTCAACTTGAACCGTAATCCATCCTCTATCTAAGGTTGAAACATCCTACTATATACCCTATATGTACCCTTAAGGGTCCCTGGAATCCCCCTAAAAGGCTTAAGGGCCCATATTAGGGGTCCATACTTCTAACCTTAGACTCTACCCTAAACCCTAAACCCTAAACCCATCCTCTAGAACCCAATCTCATTGAAGTCTAAGAAGGCGTTCCCAAGACTACCCTCCTGTATGCTTGTTTGGGGTATCCTTGCAAAGCACTACAGCTCACCCGTGACCTATAGTCCCCCCTACGGTTGGAGTTGGGTTTGGGGCATATAGTCCCCCTTAGGGTTTAGGGTATTGGGTTTAGGGGTATAGTCACCCTTAAGTATATAGAATATGGCTTTGGGTATATTTGAATAAGATCCCCCATATATGCCATGTTCTATCTACTTAAGGGGGACTATAACCCAAACCCTCAACCTTACCCTCTGAGCTCCGAACTCCGAAGCCTCAAACTCTAAACCCTAAAGCCTAAACCTTATATAGGGGTTTTAGCGTGTATATATACGGGTACTTATATAGGGATATATAGGGATTATGGGATATTATTAGGCTCTAGATCTTTAACCCTCAACTAAAACCTTAAGCCCTCAAACCCTAAACCCTAAAAACAATGAAGAAGCATAACAAACAACACAAAACACACACACAAAAATATATATATATACACACACTAAAATCACTAAAAATACGAAACACACTAAAAACCCTAGACCCTACTGCACGCCAACCTGGTGGACCACGTCGCACAGGATGCCAATGAGCATGTTCAGCACCTGAGCTTGTTTTTTTTTTCAACCCCATCGACTCTTTTACGTCTAGCAGCTGCTTGGGGGTCTTAGTTGCCCAGTCGGACTATGGAACCAGCCATCCTCACTCAGTACCGCAAGCCAACCGCCACTGTTTCAGACCTGTCTTTCGCTCTTCATTCGCAGCCTTCACTGCTCAACCGACCAGCAGAACAATTTGGAGCAGCAACTGCACTCTCTGGATCAACTACAGTATCATGCGGTGCTCCTCCTTCCATGTTTGTTGAACACAGTGCAGATTCACCCTGGGCCAACTCACCACCATGCTCGACATCCATTACAGGGTCCCTCTGAACTGGACCTGAACACTCGATGTGGTAACCAACGCCCGCAATCCCTTCATGGTTGAAGTGCAAGTGATCATGCCCTTGTGGTTGGGAACCTCCTACTTGTTCAGGGCCTGCAGAATGTCCACCTCGTGCTTGAACACCAGCATCGGCGCCATGTTCCACGGTCTCACCACCAGCAGCTTGCCCAAGGACGTTCACATTCTCCATCGAAAGCTCCGGCTCCACGGCAACCATCTCAAGCGGTCCCACTTCAGCAGAAGACCCACTGGCCCTCTTGCCCGCCTTCGACTTCTTGTTCGGAGGCCATTCTTCCGTTTTCTCATCATCTTCCATCACACTCATGGGGACAATTCTTCTGGCATCCGTCGAGCTGGATGCAACTTCATGTTCCCCAGTTTGGGTCGCCACATCCCTGACATGGTCAACCACCTGAAAGCTTCTGGCCCTCGGATATGGACGGCGATCAGACTGCATCTCCTCAAAGACCGCCCAATCATCCCAGGCCTGCTGCTTTGCTGCTTCGCGCTGCCTTTGTTCTGCTTTGGCCTTTTCCAATCTGGCAGCCATAATTTCACGTTGCAAGCTTACAACCTCCTGGGCAGCAAAGTCCTCCGCAAGCTCGGCCTCCTGCACCTGGGAATCTTCAAGCAGGACAGCGTCTTCGTCGACACTGGCCACGCCACGAGGGCTTGTTTGAAGTCTAGGGTTTAGGGCTCAGGGTTTAGGGTTGAGGGGTTCAAGGCTTTTTTTTTGCAACGGCCTTTTACGTCTGCATGACATAATGACTCCTCGGTCAGGCCGAAAAGACCCTGGGTTTCCTCTGGAAACAAGGCCGACACCAGCAGGCACAACGAGCTCAGAAAAATTCTTGCACCCTTTCAGCTACCCTCAACGGGTTTCAAGGGTTTAGGGTTTAGGGTTTAGGGTTCAGGGTTTAGGGTTGAGGGTTTAGGGCTTTCGGTTTGGAGCTTCAGGTTTAGGATTTGGGGGTTGACGGACTTAGAGTTTACCGCAAGCCCTAAACCCCAAACCCCTGAACCCTAATAGGGTTCAGGGCTTGAACTTAGGGAATCGGGGCCAGGGATACCCATGCTCATTAGAAGGGAATAGAGGACCTGGTGTAGAGAGACTTGATATGGGTGGTTGTCAAAATTATGGTCCCTTTTTGGGTACCCTAAATATTAGGGGTCATATTATAATAGGGACCAAAAAAGGGACCAAAAGTTTGAAAGTCCCCCATAACATGTATGGTTGAGGCACAGTCAAGAGTGATCACTTGATCAATCAATACTGGCGGTCAGATATACCGAAGCCGTAAACAACAACCCAGCAGACCTGACGCTATGCCAAGCACACTTTCCACGCGAAACCAAAAGAACACGGACTTGTCCCCGAGGGGTCCACAATATGTGGTTATCATATACTTCCAAATATCCTATATAAGGATAAGTTACTACTAGAAAAACACCAAAAAACCCAAAGACCCCAAGTATACAACTACTGTGTACGGGACGCTGTGAGGGTCCAATATGGAACCATGGATACTCGCCGACAAGGAGCCAGAGAACGGCCAGGAGCAGTATTTTCGAAATTGTTCAAAGCACCTACATAGTACAAAGCACGGTTTCTAAGAAATTCCCTTATGATTTTGGGAAGTAAGCCCTAAACCCTAAACCTAGTGCTTAGGACCCTGTGGGTTTGGAATGTTGGGCTCCTAAGACCAGTGCAAGCCTCCCAAGACAAGGACCTCATGATCACTTGAATGCCCACAGATGGTTCAAGTGCATTGGATGAAGCTGGTAAACTATCAGTACGTGACTATGTAGGCAACTCATGTCATGCAATTCAGTCCGAGTCCTGATTATGGCGTTTATCATTTCAAACTCCTTTCTCGCCTACTGAATGACACTAAATTCTAAACACTGCATCATCTGGCAGATTGCCACTTCAGAACGAACACCATACCGTCCATGGAGCAAAGCTTGCACCATTTTGAAGTCCCACCATTTTCAAGAAGTGCAGCAGCTGAGGGTTTAGGGTATAATCCCCCTTAAGTAGATGGAATATGGGTTATATAGGTACCTGATTATGATGTGCAGTTTAGGTACCCTAAGCAACGCAGGATGTCCTTCATCAACTGCGCAAGAAAGCATCTCTTGAATGGGTCTCCGTCAAGATGCCAAACTTCTGCAGTACCTACTGAAATTTTAAACCCTAAACTCTCAAACCATAAACCCAACATGCTTAAAGGCTCTGCTTCCATCAAGATGGTGCTGCCTAGAGTCCCTTCTAAGTTTGTTTTTGTTTAATCTGAGGTGTGGGGAGTAGAAGGCAAGGAGGAGTTTAGGGTTTAGGGTTTACATCCTAAACCCTGAACCCTGTACCCCTAAGCCTGAACCCTGAACTCCAACATCCCAAGGAGGACTCTAGGGATTCTATTAGGTATATATTGGGGTTACATAGTGGCTATATTGGGGTTATATAGAGGTTCTATAGGGGTCCTGGGAGGCTCAACCTCGAACGCTTCTAAGGTCTTGGCCATCATATGGCTGAGGAAGATGAAGATCAGGAACAGTGCCACTAGCCAACTAGAAGCTGCGCCAACCTCGGCAAGACAGGTGAGGTTTTAGGGTCTACAGTTGGGGGTTCAGGATTTGAGGTTTAGGTTTCAGGGTTTAAGGTTTAGGGTTCCGGGTTTACGGTTTAAGGTTTAGGGTTTAAGGTTTAGAGTTTAAGGTTTAGGTTTCAGGGTTTCGGGTTGGTGGTTTAGGCTTGAGAGCTTACGGGTTAAGGCTTATGGTTTAGGGTTCTGGGATTACGGTTCAAGGTTTAGGATTTAAGGTTCTTACGGGTTGGGGTTTAAGGTTTGGGGTTCATGGCTTGGGGTTTCTGGTATGTGTCAAGGGCTGGAGGATGGATGGGTCCCTAGAGGGGACACCTAACCCCATTCATTAGCCTGCGTGCGCCCCTTCAAAACCGGGGTTTAGGGTTTAGGGTTAGGTCATCCCCAGAAACTTAGGAAATCTCAGAGGGATCTATCTATAGCGCAGTTGAGGATTTGAGTTTAATTTCAAAATCAACTTCGTTCCTGACAATGAAAACCCCTACCAGAATCTTGACATGCTGGGATTTTCATGCTTCCTAGTCCCCTTAGAACCCCCTCATGAACATACAAACCCTAAACCCTACACCTTACAGGGTCACTTATTAGACGTCTTTGCCAAAGTTCCTGGGATACCCCGCAGGTTCTGAGGGTCTAGGGTTTAGGGTTCAGGGTTCAGGGTTTAGGGTTTTAGGGTTGGGTTTAAGGTTTACCCTAAACCTTAAACCCTAGTTTTGCGGTTGAAGTTTCTGCGGCTTTGGAATGCAATGAATGCAATCTTTCAGGGCTTGACAGTCTAGAACCTTGTAAACCTCCAAAGACTACTTTCCCACAATAGACCTGACCTGCAACCTCAAAAGGGCCCTCATAAAGAATACCAACACCTTTTTTTTCTGCGGGTGATGTCCTTTTTAAGGTTCCCAGGTTAATTCGTCATGGGTTCCATTGCTACCACCCTGTACCGCCCCTAAGAGTTCCCCCTTGGCAAGCCTTAAAGGCATATACCCCATACTCTATCTACTAACGGGGGGTTACAGGACCCTGAACCCTAAACCCAAAACCCTCAACCCCAAACCCTAAACCCCAAACCCAAACCCTAAACCCCAAAGCCCAAACCGAATCCTCATCCCGACTCATGGTTGCTGTCAGTAAGGGCCATGCTTCGTTCAGCGCCACCTCGGTTCTTACGCTGTAAGGCCCTAACCATGGGCCCCTACGGTTGGAGTTGGGTTTGGGGCTTATAGTCCCCCTTAGGGTTTAGGGTATTGGGTTTAGGGGTATATTCCCCCTTAAGTATATAGAATATGGCTTTGGGTATGTTATAATAAGATCCCCTAATACCCCATACTCTATCTACTTAAGGGGGACTATAGCCAAAATCCTGCATGACCCTAATTACCTTATATGTTAGGAATAATGATACTATAGTATACTACGGTCATGCAGGAATTATTTAGTATCAACAGTAGTCTGGGGCTTAGGGTTTAGGGTCTGGGGGGTTTAGGGTTTAGGGTTTAATGATATGGGCCTCTCTGTCTCCTGGGTCCTAACTATGAGCGCTTCATTGGGCTTCTGAGGTTTTACGCGGTAATTGGTAGACATGAGAGCTACAGCCAATATTTCTTACCCAATTCAATGGACATGGGTTCCTTATTATTATTAGGGACTATATTAGGGACTATACTAAACTACAAGAGGGACCCCTATGGCCACTGTTAAGGGCCCCTTAATAAGGCTAATATTGACCGTAGCTCATAATCCAAGTTTAGGCCTCGGGAACGTTAAGTTTTAGGGCTAGGGGTTGAGAGCTGAGGGCTTAGGGAGGCCTAATGGGCTAGGGTATAGGGTGTAGGGTACAGGGTTTAGGGGGTTTAGAGCTTGGGGAAGCTTACCGTGCTACCATGCTTCCAAGGATCAAGCGTAGGGAGTCATGCAGGATGTTGTCCACCAACAGAAGGATGTCGGTTGTGCGTAATATGGCTCACTTCTGGTCTGAATGTCCCTAAGATTTCTGGCCTACCCTTTCTTTGGAAGGGTACCAGGACGCTGGTCCAAATGATGACCCGGGGATCAATGATGGAATACCGCCCCGAACATGTAGCGTACCCAAAGTAATAAGTACCATCATGTTCACAACACACCGCCCCAGCGGCGGGGAGCTGCGCAGCAACCTACATGTATGCACTGGGCGCGGCCCCACCAAGTAACAGGATATAAGATGGACCACATTAAGAGCTCGATGACTGTTATCCGCCGTATCCAGCTTTTACTCACTGGGGGCTGTATCAAAGGCATCCAGTGCTCAGTTCGAGTCCAGTTTCTGTTTTGCTCGCAATAATGTACGGAAAGGGAATCAGCATAGATGTTGGGGCAAGGTTCGCTAGAAGTGTCTCAGGATCTTTTGGGAATGTCGGCGATGTTTAGGCTTTAGGGTTCAGGGCTAAGGGTTCATGCTTCAGGCCTCTACATTATACAGGCATGTTGCTGAGGAACAGGGTTTAGGGTTTCAGGTTTACGCCTGTGACATTGCATACTGCTTCCCTTTTTCAGATTTCAGGGGCTGGGGTTTCAACGAAGTCGAACGTTGGAAGTATGAGGTCATTTTAGATGGGCATCGATAAAAGGTACATACAGTGTATGTGCCAGGTATTATTGAAGGACCCCGGGGTCAAGGGCGCATATTAGAGTTTAGGATTTGCACTTCGGGGTGTAGGGCGAGTTTAGGGTTTGACGTTAAGGGCTTGGGGCGCAGGGGAGCCAAGAAGTATGTTATATCGCCAGTCGACCAGACCAGCCCCCCTAAAACCACCAAAAGCAAAGCCCGATTGCGGGCCCCCCAACTTGACGCGTCATGCTCTCCGATCTAGACCACTTTGACCCTGAAGACACAACCTACAGGAACCCCCCCAGATGGAACACCCCAAACCCTAAACCCTGCACACCAAACCCGAAATCCATCCCCTCCCCGAACCTGAACCCTAACCCTAGGGATCCACAAAGCCCAATGTAGGTAATATTTACACTCTTCAGGGCCCAATGTATACATTATCTGTTTAAAATTGGATCCCTAGGGTAACCCTAATATCTAGTTCGTAGTATGGGCCCTTGGCATGGGCCCTTGCGAACTACATCTTGTGGTACACTATATACAGTACATACATGCTACATACATATGTGTTATGTATTTAGGGGCATACTTTCGAACCTTTGCTGTTTTGGGGAGTGCTCGGATCCACTTTGGGGCTCCTTCAAACTCTTTACCTGTCACATTCCTGCAAAGATCGTTGTACTACAACCCAAGAACACAGCTGCTAAAACACTTCAAATCTAAAACCCTGCGATCTGAGTTCTTTCCTTGCTTTGGAGAGTGTCCCTGGCGCCGTGCCCAAAGTTGCTGGTTTTCTAGCATTCCAAACCTACTTGGGCAGAGCGCCAAAATCAAGGGGTCATACTATGGACAGCATTCTCCTTTTGGGCAAACAGTGTCCGCAGTGTGGGCCCTTGTTTTGGGATGTTTCATGGCCGTCCCGGTGACGGCCCCCGGCGGCGGCGGCCCAGTGTCTGGGGCCGGTCTGCGACGGACAGCAGCGGTGCGGGGCTCGTGGCTCGCGGGGGCGGCAGCGGCAAGTGCGGGACCCCGATTAGGGACTTCATGAAGGGCACAAAAATTTCTCGGATTCAGGATTCAGGACTGAGCGTCCTCTCTGCTCCTCGGCCACAGACAGCTTTGGCAAATTCAAGTACAAGCCAAGAACGGCCCAGAAGAACAAAAGATTGGAAACCTGCAGCCAACAAGGGCCCATAACAAGGGCTCATGGTACGGACCTTAGATAATACCTTAGAACGTAAAACAACCCTTACTAAACCCTAAACCCAAAACCTAAAACCTGAGCCTTTCAATCGGTAATTCAGAACAATTTTCTCATTCCCAATTTAAGTTCATCTTGGTACCATTCCCTATATAAACCACCATTTAGGGTGAGGTCGGGTGAGGTCGCTTCAAATTGCGCAGGGTTAGGGCTTACGGTTGAAGGGTTTGGGGGTTTGAGGGCTTAGGGTTCAAGACTTCAGGGGCGAGGGTTTGGAGGTTTACGGGTTGAGGACTGAAAAGTGTAGGAGCTTAGGCTTAGGCTTGAAGAGTTTAGAGGTTTGGAAGTTTCAGGTTTTAGGGGTTGAAGGGTTTAAAGGTTAGAGGGTTTGGAGATCTTAGGATTTCTGGGGTAAATGAAGCGGTCATGCACGATACCCTATGAGACCCTATAAAACCCTATAAGCCCCAATGAACACTTAGGGCTCCCACAGAGGGGCTGTCCAGGAAGGTGCCGCTGAGTAGAAGCACCCACATTGTTGCTGGCCTTTGAGTAATTCAGGGATTTAGGGTTTGGGGTTTTGAGGGTTTAGGGTTTAGGGATTTAGGGTTTAGGGGTTTTAGGGTGCAGGGTTTAGAGTTTTAGGGTTTAGGGTTTAGGTTTTGGGGTTTAGGGATTAGGTTTAGGGTTTAATTCTTAAGGGTTAATTATGGAAAAGAAAATGGAAGCTACTGATTAGGTGTTAGGGATTTGGCCTCGTGGTTTACTTACTGGTTCTTAGTAGAGAATAAGGAAATACAATCTATATATATATATATGATTTCCCATATTCCCTACTAACTTAGGGATCAAGGCTTCCGGGGTTAAGGGCTTGGGTTTTCAGGGATGGTACCCTCAACCCCCACCAAAAAATAGTGCGTCATGTCGATGTGCATTCGCCAGGGCGTAGGGGTAAGGGCTGAGGGCTATCCACAATTAAGCTGTGTGTTGATAGTCAGCGAGCTTGCGTAGAGGACAGTAGATATGGTAGTTTCCGGCAAACCAGAACGGGCTTAGCGTTTAGGGCTGGACCTGTGTAGGCCTATTTGGAGTGAGATTTCGGTGTCTACTAACTATAAGGGTCTTGAGGGAATAGAGGCTTTTTACATAAAGGGCCTAAATTCCAAGCCCCTAAACCCTAAACCCTAAACCTAAACCCTAAACCCTAAACCTTGAACCCTTCAAGTCCTCATCTCATCCTCTGAGAACCCCTGCATAAAGAACGGGTTACCTACGTTCTTTTGCCAGCCCCTTTTTTCCACGCCAGCAGAATTCTAGGCCATAAGCCCAAGGGAACAAACTCTCAACTCTAAACCCCAAACCCTAAGCCCTAAACCCCAAACCCGAAACCCCAACACCTTTGCTTTGCTTGTTCCACAAACCCTGAACCCTATAAACCCTGAACCCCAACACCTTTGCTTTTTTTGCCCCTTTTTCCACACCACCTTCTTTACCAGCTTTCTCCGCCGCTCCCTCTGCTGCTCAAACTCGGCCCTTCGGGGATGCTCTGCCACGAGCCTCAGTGGGTTCAGGGTTTAGGACTTAGCGTTTAGGGTTGGGGATTAGGGTTTAGGGTCTAGGGGGTTCCTCTACTCACCCCCACCCGCGCCATACTACTTCTGGGGTTAGGGTCTAGGGTTTAGGGGTAGAAGGCTAGGGGTTTAGGGTTCAGGGGTTTAAGGGTCGGTAGCTTCAGGGTTGAGATACTCCAAAAAGCTGAAGTCCAAAGAGCCGGACCATAATAAACCAAGTTTTGGCGGTTGTGCCGAGTAGGCTCAGGGATCAGTAACGGTTCCGTTCAGGTGTTGAGGCAGCGAACTGAAGGTAAGATCGTGATCTGCTTCTAGAATGCTATGCCCAAAGGAGGTTGAAGGCTTGATATAGGAGACTTTAACATCACCGTTGGAAATTCCCGCCCAAATCAAGCACAGAAGCGGAGTGACAAAAGGAGGGTTCGCAAAGGGATACAGAAAGGATGTGTGTGGAATGTTGTGGAAGCTGTATAATACAAACCCTACACCCCAAATCCCAGAACCCTCCCTAAACCCTTAATTAAAACTGCTACTGATGACAGTAGCTCATGTGGGGTAGATAGGGCTCCTGTAATCCCTAGGCCCTAAACCCTACACCTTAGGACCAACAATGGGACAATTTTTGCAACCCCCTCCTCCAGGGCCCCAAAGTTGGAAACTTAGGCATAGGATTTGTGCAAGTTTTCTGCGTTGGGTTTTAGGCTTCAGGTTTTCATGTGAGCATCAGTCAAAACTCCTTACA
>CAJNIZ010001753.1:401-11297 GCA_905231905.1 Symbiodinium pilosum
CCCTAAACCCTAAACCAACCCCAAGCCTAGGAAGTCTCACCCCTGCGTGTGAACTTGATGGGTGGAGCATCCATGAGCTGCTTTTATCTACTCTCAGGCTTTGTCCCTCGGCTCTTCACGCGGTTTAGGGTTTAAGGGTTTAGGGTTTAAGGGTTTAAGGGTTTAGGGTCTAGGGGTTTAGGGATTAAGGGTTTAAGGGTTTATATAGGGTTTAAGGGTTTAGGGCTTAGGGGTTTAGGGTTTAGGGTTTAAACCCTGCGAGGTATTTTGTTGAGGGAGGTCAGGGGCACCTGCGTTGTTGCACTAACTATATGAATTGAGATACATAGGTGATGGGACGCTATGAATGGGGTTGTAGGCATTTTACTGAATGCGGTTGCTACTTACCATACTTATCGGAATCTTTCATATCCCTCACCGCTAGCTTCACACCCAAGTCTCGAAATTTGGGGCCCTTAAGTGCCGCAAGATACTAGATCCTAAGTTTGAGGAGCTTAATTAAGGCAAAGACAAATTCAGCTTGAACCAAAACCCTGATTCAGCCCTGAAGCCATTGAACGAAGGTTGGGAGTGTGGGGGCCGAACAGTTGTGTCTAGGGCGCAGGTTTTTGGCATCTACCTTAAGGCCGATGGTTGTGAGATAAGCACGAGGCCTTGACCTTGGGCTATGGGAAGGATCTCGCTCCCGGGGGTGGCAAGTTTGGTGGTGCCTTCAACAAGTGGCGCTTCTGGCGAAATCGCTTTGCAAGGCTCTTCCCAATGTACCTGGATCATACTTTTAGTTTGTAGCTGTTTTTCTCTTCTTCACGTAAGGCCTAAGGGTTCATAAGAGGTAAAGTAGCGTGCCGCATGGGTCTCAGCGGACTGCAGGTACCTCATCACCAATGTGCTGGCGGTGCTGGTGCAACAGTACTGGGCTGATGAGTCGCTTACTGGTGCTTAAGGGGGGGAGCAGGGAAGTGGATCCTTACCCTAAACCCTGAACCTACAAACCCAACTTGAGTAGTATTTTATTTGGGGGTACTATGGTACCCAATATAGAGTAAGATCACATCCTCCTTTTGGGTATAGTATTTTATATAAGGAATTTTACTAGGTTCAACCACCAAAAAAACACTACTCAATACACCCCCAATATAACCCCAATATATACCTACCCTGTTATAATATAGTAGTTTCCATTTTCTTTTCCATTATCCCTGTATAGTATCCATATCTTCACTCCTACACTAAGGTCCGCGACAAAGCTTGAAAATGCCGATGTGGTCCTAAGCCTGAGTCATGGCTTGTATCATCTCGAGGGTTTGGGGGTTTAGGGTTGCTTTCGGGTTTAGGGTTTCTACATCGGTTTTTTTTGAGGGTTTAGGGTATAGGGGGTTTAGGATTTAGGTTTTAGGATTCTGTGTTGCTTTCCTGAAATGAGTCTACGTAGCTTCATGTTGAGCTTGCTACACATTTGGGCCGCATCTTACAGTGCGCCAAAAGAAGGAGCTGGGGAGCCCTAAAATCCCTTTGTGATCCCATATATACCTAGGAGCCCTATCAGCAAGGGCCTTGTGTTTGAGAACTACCCACCCAGATGAACCATAGTCTTAACTCCTTAAAGGGAGTTATATAGGGGTTTATCTAGGAACTACTTTTGGGGGTTTAAGCAGGATGCTAGGAGTTTAGACTATGGCTCATATGTCCCAAGAAGAAGGTCTAAGGCCCTAACCCTAAACCCTAAACCCTAAACCCAGGAACCTGATCTTCACAGCGTTGGGCCTCAACATGTGGCTTTGCCCTGTGGATGTCTGGCTCCCACGCAGCTGGTGGATACCCTTGCCGATCAACCCCGCTACCTGGACACCTGGGATCTAACTTGCTTAGGGTTTAGGGTTTGGGGGCTTAGGGTTTATAGGGTTTAGGCCCTAGAGCTTAACATGGAAAACCTTAAATCCTAAACCCTCAACTGTGCGGTAGTGAGTTTAGGGCATCCTCTCTGCCATGTGAAGCTCCTGCATAATCCGTATGCACAAGCAGAAGTTATTTGTCGAAGTAGATCAGGGATTAGGACCATCCAGAGTGCAAACGTCGATCGAGGGCCTCCCCTTTAGCTACTGGTCATGCCGTACACCCTAAATCCTAACCCGACTAGTGAACAAGGAGTGGGGCACGATAAAGGGGTTACTTGCCAAAGACGATATACTGGCTGGTTGCCAAGGAAGTTGTACTAAGTTAAGATGAAGTGGTTATCCAGCAATTTGAATCAGGTTGCCGTACAATAGTAACTTACGCTTCCCTAACAGCAACCCAGAAAATGCCACTTAAAGCAGTCATCAAGATGCAGCAGATTGAAAAAAACTATGTATGATGTACACAACTGTTAGGGTTTTCCATAGACAGGGAGGCCCCAACATTGGTCAACCTACAGTATATTATATTCCGTAGTATTGCAGGTACCGCGCAAAGCGGTATCCCCCCTCCCCATTTTTTGGAAACTTCCACATACCCTCAAGCCTAAGCTGCAAACCCTGAACCCTAGACCCCAGACCCTAATACGGGACTACCTCTGCTAGAGCTTCCCTCAGACAAGAAGGTTCTATGCTGAGCGCAGGAGCCCTCCAGACTGTAGAAGCCTGAATATAGACGGAAACAACAGTAGAGATATATGGTTTAGGGCAGTGGGCGTACATAGCTCTAAGTAGCATTCAGGGTAGAGATTTGAACATGCACCACAGGGATGGTTAATCAAATGGATGAGCAAAAAAACATTGCAACGGACGTGAATTGGTGTTGGGGCTCTAAGGGATGATACAATAATGAGGCCGAGGGTTTACTTCTTTTAGCAATGAATACTCTTCCCCCCATAGGCTTTGTGTAGTTACAGCATACCATATCCTGGGGAGAGTTATCACAAGTATGTAGACCGCCCTACGGCAGGCTTGCGGTTGCAGGGCTAGGGGTTGAGAGTGATACTGCCAGTAGAAACGTTAGGACGCTTATGCAGCTGTAACATACCATACCCGAGCCATATTCAAATTATATCAATAAGCCCACACATATCCCTGTTATCGTTAGGTCATGGGTTCCTCTACTATCCGCCTCTAGACTACCCCCCTAGGTTCCATCTGTTTTCATCCTTCCTTTAATGCGGTTTAATTATCCCTAAGCAGCCTTAATTGAGGGTGAAACTAGGGTGGTAGTATAGTGGGGGGGTAGTACGGGAGCCCATGAACCCTAAACCCTATAGAGCGGCTTCAACTAACAGGGAAACCAGACCAAACAACCGGCACAACTTGACACTACACCCCACACCCTCCGCAGCCTAAACACCCTAACACCCCTAACCCGGCCCTCCATCCCCGAAACCCTGCATCCGCTGCACCCTAAACCCTACAGGAACTCCAAACCCTTAAACCTACGTCCTAAATCCAGGATAGTGCAGACTATGGCGGCCTTCTACATGGTGTTCCCTTGCATGCTTCTGTGCCATCTGGGGGGAGGGGGGTGTTGAGGTTTAGGGTTTAAGGTACCATTAGGGACCTGAGGGATATGTTATACCCCCCCAAAATACCATTACCCGCATTGTAAGGATCCCCCAACAGGGACATCTCAATTTTGAAAAACTTACACCCTATACCCCACATGTGCCGCAAACCTATGTAACGCCTACCGCCCCTAAGCTCTACACCCTGAAGGGACCCCTAAGTCTTTTGGAGCCCCTGAATGGACTGCACAAATGCTATAAGGGCTCCTCGCGAGAATGCTCTCCTGGTTATTTTGGGTTTAGGGTTTGAGGGTCTAAGTGATTTTTGACTGCCATGAATTTCCAGGCTTGAAGGCAGCGCGGATAGAACATGAAGGTGCTCGCCATCGCCCCTGAACCCCAAACCTAATAAACACCGCGAGGATATGAATTGGTGCCCGCTCCCTGGGCATCATACCCCGAGCCCCAACCTTGCACACACCACGGGGCACTGGGTTGGGGTGATTTTCTATTCCTTGTGCAAACCATCGTGTGATGTCGTTAAACCTGCCCTTTGCAGCCGCTTATTCAGTCCATAGAACTCCTATATACTCCTCGTGTATTAGGAATTTAGGGTTGAGGGTTTAGGGCAAAGCTTCTTGCTCATTTCTTTATCACATGTTTCACAAAGACCACAAGACCATATATCCCTAGGGCGCATTGGGGTACTGCAGCTTCCCTATGCCCCAAGCCGGAGCTCTAAACTCTAACCCTAAGCCCCTTCTACCAGCACTGTCCACAGAATGACTGAGGCTGTCGTGGCTTAAGAAGGTTCAGCGGAGGGGCCTGACTTTGCATGTGCTCTTTTGGCTGCAGGCAGCAGTCTCTGCGGTCAAGCTTTGGGGTTTAGGGGTATCCAGGCATGCGGGCTTCTCCAAAGTGTGGGTATCTTAGGGACCCTAAACCTTAAACCCTATAAACCCTATACACCCTAAACCAGTATTTTGGGGCTTACGAGTGGAAGGTTTGCTTATGGGGGCCGTCTTTAGGATTGAATAGGGCTCGTTTGCAGAAGACTTAGGCTCAGGTTCTATGGTGAGGTCCATTTATTACAGTAGGATTGCAAGTAGCAGCAAAGAATATGAATAATGCATGCTATACATGTACACACATAGACAGATCGATTGTCTTGATGTCGAAGAGGTCTCCTTGTGACCTGTGGGAAAAGAAGATGCCGATGGGCTGTGTACGGCATATCAAGCAGTGTGCTGTTGTGCATGACATTCTGCACACTTGTGTATTCAGGAGAATGCGGTGCTCATGTGCCTGCAGGCTCCCACAAATGGGGAGGGTGCTACTTGAGGGGAGGGTACTATACGGGAGTTTCTGATAGAATGTGTACGTATGCTTTTGCGGTGTGGGTTCCCAGCACCCTCCCCCCCACAGTGGTATCCCCTCCACCACCCCGTCATTTTGCGCGTCTCAAAGCTGTCATCCTCGTAATTGTCGTCACTCTTGTCCCTCACATTTTCGTCGCGCTTCAAAAGTACCAACAGAATCTACGGCAAATGCCTAGCAATCCTCCCCATCACCATAAGAGGCAAACGGAAACTGAGCAGAAGTGGAAAGTTGCTATGGAGATTTCTGCAGCATGGATCTCACTTCTACTTGCCGCGGACATCAAGAGCATTCCCCCCTACGCATTCTGTGTCTTGTTGGCGTTTTGGGAATCCTTTGGGACGACAATGTACAAGACCACATGGAGCTGCAAGACGGTATGTCCTTAACCTCATTGCACGAGCTAGGCCGACATGTAGGCGTGAGCAAATCTTTCCAGGAAACTTCCAGGTCCTAGTCATCAGCTGCCAAGCTCTTCGGAAATCTATTCATTGCTCAGTCACTCCAACAGTGGCCAGACCAACACAAGTGATAGCCCTAGCGTTCGAAGCTTCGAAGGTTACTTGCTGAATAATTTCGTGGACAAAATATGTAGAGGGCTTAGAACCTAGTACCCCCACGAGGCACATGGCCCTGCCGCCTGTGGTGCGGGTTTTTTTGTTTACGTTAGGTTTCTGAAGTTTTCTGGAGGATTAATAAGCTGTATAGAGGGGTATAAACAGGTCATAGAAGGTTTCAAGAAGGTTTACAGAGAGTTCATGTTTCTATAGCAGACTTATATGAGGTGAGGACCACCCGGGTCTCTGCGACTGTGAATACCGTTTAAACGCTACAACAAAATGAGGTCTTAAAAGGGACGTCAGTTGCAAGGATTGGTTGGTGACATGTTTGCCCGCAGCCCGTTCAATCAAGACGCTTGCGCGGCGGGGTAGACAAGTGGTCTTTGTTTGCAAAGTTTGCAATGCTGTGGGTGGGGGCCATGGTGTCCCTGTCCCTGGCAGCCACATCGCCCTGCCCAGCGGGGCCGATGGGCGTGCCAGGGCTGCAAAGTAAGAATTCTTTCATGTTCATTTTGAAGGCTTGAAACTTCCATTCTGCTCTGAGCGACGACGATGCCAAGTGCGAGCTGGGCGGGGCGTCGACCCCGACCTGCTCCAGCAGATGGAGCTGATGTTCCCGGATGCACGTAGAGAAACTGAATGCAGGGTCCCAAACCCTTTCGGCCCCGTGAGTGGGAATGCCAGCCAAGAACCCTGCAAGTGCCTGCAAGTCAGTGCGCCGTGAACCCTTCCGGTAGGAACCCTAACCCTCTTCGGCCCTGCGTTGCTCAACTTGTTTCCGCGCCCGCTGCAGCGGGTGGGCCAGGTCACAGGTCACCAGCACTAGCACCACTCTAGCACCAGCACTGGCGCCAAACAGCGCGCACCAGCACGCGTGTGAAGCGCCGCGCACTCTCTGGAAACCTTGATTGATTACTTTGAGCCACAAGACTGAGATCCCAGACCGCATGCCACAGGACCACCGGTGGAAAGGTAGTAGTTTCATCCTGGCTTAGCGCTTCGAAGATAGCCGCCGTAGAGAGGGGGGGGGGGCAAGTGCACCCCTGCTTTGGGATACCCTACACCCTAAACCCCAGGGAGGCTCAGGGTGAGAAAATTCCTGAAATCCTAGAATGGCTATCATGGGCTTATAAGTACAATATAGCTGGGTTATGATCACCTCGAGCCACCAAGTAAACCTCATACTGCTGATGGAGGAAACCTTGCATCACTTAAGGTACCAAACGTGCTTTGCAGGATTCGGGGACTTAAAGCTGCAAGATTTCCTCCATCAACAGTCATCTCCGGCCGAAGGCGGTGACCTTCTTGTCCATGGACTCAATTGGCATCTTCTGGGTAAACAATGACAAATGGGGCTACTGGAGTGCCAGGCGCAGTTTAGCACGGCGCAATTGTGCGGGTTAGGTTCGAAGCATGTTAATTATCACTACCCTAATCCTTGTGTAATCCCTGTAAGTCATAAGTTGTCAATCTTTTTCCAGCGTCCCCAAACCTACCCTAGTTGAGGGCTCGGCGCTGAGGGTGCTGGGCGGGCTTTAGGTTGAGCCTCGGCCCTAGATTCAAATCCGCAGCTTTTGAACTCCAATCTCCAATCCAAACCCCGCACCCTCAGCTAGGGGCAGTGGAGTTTGTGGTTTTGGGCTCAAGGCCCAGGGGCGCTGGACGCTAAACCACATCAACTACTGTCAACACTAGGCTTCTTAAGGGCCTTAGCAGTGGACATAGGGGTCCCCTTTGTAGTTTAGTGCAGTTCTTCAAATAATCCCCAAGAGGGCAGCCATGTCCATTAGTTTCCGGGGATAGATTGACCGTAGTTCACATACCTCAATCCCCCTTGCAGCCCTTATAGAATTATACCCAATTGCACGTGTATATAAGCATTTCCATTTCATTCTACCTGTAATATGTATCGATGCGAATAACGCAGCCAAAAAACTTGAGCTTCCAACCCCAAAATCCATAGCCTTACACCCTGATGCCGAATCCTTATACCCCCAATCCCTCAATACTGGCCCCTAAGCCCTTATCCCTATACCTTAACCCCTTGTCCCTACTGTAACCCTTAAACCCTAAACCTTACTCCCTAAACCCTAAACGCGAGGGCATGGCCCCTTGGACGAATTCCGGTCTTCGCTATGGGATGCCTTGCAGCTGTGGAGCGGATGCATGGAGGAGGCTGTCAGGGAGGCTTAATCTAGGGCTGTAAAGTGTAAGGTTTAGGTCTGAGGGTTAAGGTTTTGGGGCCACGGTTTTGGATTTCAGGCTTAGGGTTCAGGGCTTAGCCTTTAAGATGTCGGGTAGTGCTCAGGGCGTAGAGTTTTGAGATGATACCCCATCATCCTCGGAAAGCAGAGGGTCTATAATTCACATGGGGTCTGTATGGGCCCCTCTGAAGGACCACTTCTCCCGTGCTCTTGACATTTTTGGTTGGCTTCCATCCTTTAAGGTCTTCGAACCTGGCCAGCTGTGGCCACAGCTGCCTTTTCGCAGTCGTCGAACGCACACGCTTAACATTAGCCTGCCTTGGGCTCCTTTAGAACACACTGAGACTGCAGGCCCCAATGGTAAACATTCTCTATTACTCCAAACTTTGGATCCTAAATCTTAATGGTAACACCATGTAACACCCAAAACCCCAAATCCGTCCCCCCAAGCCCAAACTCCGAATCTTTAATCGCCAAGCACTAGTATCCAATAACTCCTTCCTCCAGAAGCAAGCCGCTTCTTCCTGCGCCCCTACCTTGACCCAGACCTCTCCATCCCTAAACCGTAAACGCTAAATCCTAAACCTAAACCTCAAACCTGCCCGCCATCCATCTCACTTGACTTGCCTTTTGGGGTAGGCGGGCGCTGGTTGAGCGTTGGGTGAGTTGGTCTGGAGATTAACGCGCACTCACAAAGCGCGCTTCCATTTGGTGCGCCGTGCACCCTAAATCTTAGATCTTAAATCCCTAAACCCGTAGACCTCCATCTTGAACCCTAAACCCGTAAACCCTGGCCTTAGAAGTCGTAAACCCTGGACTTGTTTGGAGGCAATCTAGCCTTTTGCCGCTGCTGTCCACAGCGCTGCTCTCCGAAGTCGGACAACTGCAGGCTTGGTTTCTAAGGTCAGGGTTTAGGGTTTTGGGTTTTAGGGGTTTAGGGGTTAGCGGTTTGGGTTTAGGGGTTCAGGGTTTAGGGCCCCTAATAGGAGCCCTTAATCTTAGGATCCTCGTCTAACTGCTATAGGCCCTATATGTACCCTCAAGGGTCCCCAGAATCCTTCTATATAGGCGTGAGGGCCCAAATTACGGGCCCATTTTTGAAACCGTACATTGTTTTTGGACGTAGGTGCTTCGGATTTCTTATTTCGAATTCCTCAAAGGGATAACTTTAAAATTTCCGGGAGTTCATTATATTTGATGAAAATTAAATGTGTAAACCCACAACGCCCATTGGCAAAAGGGCAGTAGATGGCAGCAACATTTACAGAGGCCTGTTAGGGGCTCCATGTTAGTTTCGAGGGTAGGTTCAGACTGACACTGCTCAGGGTTGGTTTAGGGTTTAGGGCTTAGAGTTCCGGGGCATATTTCTTCTGCCCGGTATTTCCCAACCTTGAAGCCTAGGGAAGAAAGCATCCGAACTCAGTACAGGCTCCAAGTTGAAAGCGTGTGCTGCGAGGTTGCCCTCCCCCAAACAAACCTGGGAGTCTCTCGAAACAGCCCCTATACAATCCAGAAGAAGGAGGATCCCTATATATCCAGAAAAAGTCAAGGACTATAAACAGATTATGGGGGTCGTTAATAGGGGTTCTAAGGCATCATGTTGAGAAACTCCCATTTTCTCATTTTACGTTGACTAGAATGCACGAGACATATGAAGTTGCCATATCTACCAGGGCTCGGAGGATATTCTATAGATCCCTTCAAGCTACGGTGGTGGCCAACTGGCCCCCTGTCAGGTTCCGTGTTAGCTTGGGCTTGCTTGCAGGTACAGAGTCAATTACTTCATATTTCCTAAGTCCTAAATCACATCTGGTTTCTCCACACCAAACCCTACACCTATTCCCTTAGCCATGACCATTCACCCTACTTGAAGGCGCATGCGTAGTTATAAGTGGGTTCAAGGTCCCTTAGGTTACATGGGTTATAATTACACTTTTACCCCGAAGCAAGCTTTAAGCCGATCTCGGGGGAAGTAAAAGTCTAAAGCCCAAACAGCCCATATGTCCCGATCCCGATCTATCCCTACATAAAATTCCCCTAAACCACATACGCCCGAAAGCCTAGGCCTCAAACCCCAAGCCCTAAACCCTAAGCCCGAAACTCTAAACCCGAAAACCTAATCCCTAAACCCTCATCCCTAAACCCTAATCCCCAAACCCGAAACCCTAATCCCTAAGCCCTCATCCCTAAACCCTAATCCCTAAACCCTAATCCCTAATTCCTAAACCCTAGTCCCTAAACCCTAATCCCTACTCCTTAAACCCTAAGCCCTAAACCGTAATTATTAATTCCTGAACCCTAAATTCCCAAACCTCAGGTGGGGCATGCGGGCCACCGCCTTGGGTTTGAGTTACTTAGCAATCCTGGCTCTGGGCATCACACTCTACAGAGTCTTGCCTTACTGGTTCTTAGCAGGGATGAAGGGAATATAATCCCTATAGAATCCTTACATAATATCTTACTCCCTACTACGAACAGGGAAGTTGCTGGTGTATAACGGTATTCTAATAAGGGTTATTAAGGGCTTTTAGAGGGATGCATCGGGTGCCAAGGGTTTCGAGGCTTTGTAGGGTTTACTGGGTCCTGTTGGGGGTTTAGGGAGGCTTACTCGGGTGTCCAGGATTGCTGTTAAGGAAGTAAATGGTAGGAGATTCAAAGTTATATGCGCTTTGAATGAATACTTGGATGCATCTTTTCCGATAACTTTGTTGAAGTTTCGTACCCGAAAGCGCCGTTGAGGGCTTTGGGGTCACTTGTACATCATCGAAGCTCTTTCAAGACAAGGAGACATGCCGAGAACGATAGCACAATTCAATATTGTCTGGCTCTAATCGATCCCCTCTCACGCACGCCTCCTAACACCGTAACTCTAAACTACATCGCCTGATATGAAACAAAATATGTCCAAGTACAAGCTCCCTCATATCCGTAAAATCTCAGGAGTGCCTGTGGAGAATGTGTCTCTCGAACTTCGCCTGGAGCTGATCTGTCCGATTCTGGAAGCTTTCGTGCCCTTACTCTTCATTGATGCTCGGCACGAAAGACATAACCCAACATCACGACGCTTTTCAAATCTAATTTCAAATTAGCCCAAAGTAGCCTTCCCAAACTAGCTAGACTTCAGGTTCTGAATTTCATGTATAGTTAACATGGGGTCCGCGGTGTACCTCTTCCGTTTTTGTGATTCCAGTTTTGGTGAAACTGCCCAATACAAAGAAGGTGCAGTCTTTTCTCCATTCTGGATCCATGGGGGGCCCCTAACCCCCTAAACCCTAACACTAAACCC
>CAJNIZ010001753.1:14945-28016 GCA_905231905.1 Symbiodinium pilosum
CCACCAAAAAAAACACTACTCATTCGGGGCTTAGGGGTCAGCAAGCTACCCTTCGCCCTTGTTCTGCGCTCCAAGCCATCAGTGTCATCATGGGCGCCATTCTGCTGATAACTAGAGTCTAGGTTTAGGGTTTAGAGTTCAGGGTTTAGGGTTCAGGGTTTAGAGTTTAGGGTTCAGGGTTTAAGGTTTAGGGACTAGGCTTCGGGGTTTAGGGTTCAAGGTTTAGGTTTTTGGGGTCACTGGATTGCGCAGCAGGCTTTAGCAGGGCTGCTGGCCTCTAAGACGCGCCTGCTCCAACCCAAACCCCTGAACCCTACATCCTAAACCTTAACCCCAAACCCCACACTGTAAACCCCAAACCCTAAACCCTAAATCCTGAACGCTCCGCCCAACAGTGACATTAAAAGCCTAATTCTGAGGGGCGTGTTAATTACTACAAGCCGATTTGATAATGCAAAATGATCATAGTACTACACCTAATCATCTAATAAGGTAATTACGACCTAGTAGTAGCCATGCTTATGGAGAATTAGGGGACTCTACATAATTGGGTACCCTAAGCCCCAAATGAGGCGACCATCGCAGCTCCCGTCATCGACCGCGTGGCGAGCTTCACCCCCAGCGACCTTCCCGAGGCCCACCAAATGGAGGGTTAATGGTTTCGGGCTTAGATTCGGGCTTAGGGCGGCTAAGGCTTCGGAATTTTCAGGGTTTAGTGTAGGGGTTTAGGGCGTGCGGGGCTTCTGGTCTTTAGGGTACCAGGAGTGCGAGGGTTGAGGGTTTAAGGGCTTCGTTTGAAGGAGTACACCCAGTTTCTGTCAAAGGGTGTGCTTAATGAGTCCCCTCACAAGCATCATTGTTTCAGTTGCAGGTGATACCGGATTAGCTGTTGCCCAGAAAAACTGGAGTCGATTTGGAATACAACCTTTTGCCAGTGCTTTGCGCAGGCCTATGTGAGTCCTACCCTGGTTGCCTGACCCTAAACCCCAAGCCTTAATGACTCAGGGGACTAGGTTTAAAGCATAAGCCCTAAACATTAGTCCTCCTTAAATGTTTCTAGGCTCTACATGCATTCATTCAGGGCCGGGTTGCAAAGCCGTGTGTGTGTGGGTGGGTGGGTGTGTGTGTGTGTGTGTGTTTGTGTGTGTTTGTGTGTGTGTGTGTGTGTGTGTGTTTGTGTGTGTGTGTGTGTGCGCGACCCCACGTTCGCACCCTCGGTATGGATCCCACATCCAACTACCCTAGGATCCAAACCCAGAAACAGTATCCATATGAGGCCTTAAAGTCCGTAAATAAGACCTGCCTTGGGTTATTTGGATCCCTAAAGTAATGTGACACTCAACACAAGTCAAGGCTTCGCCCAAACATTGCGCACACCTTCATGCCCCTAAACCTTTCTTGGATGGTCTTTGGGACTAAGTAAATAAGTAGGTAAGTAAGTAAGTAAGTAGATTTCTGCTCCAGTACTGGAAGCAAACGGAAAAGAAAATTCAACATGAAGTGGGCACTGGTTTTCATGTAAAGGTTCATAGGGTTACTTGGATGGTCAGAGGACATCGTAATTCAGTTAATAATTGGGATAATTTGGGTTTTTACATGGCGTATAGAGACTATAACTTTACTGACAAAGCCCCCCCAGACCCTCCAATGAGGATCCTCCTGAAACGTTGAGGGGCCACCATCATCATGAGCTAAGGCGTAATCCCTAAACCCAAAACTTGAGTGTTTTTTGGCAGTGGACCAGAAACTCAGACCCTTCTTCATGTGAGCTATAGTCTAAACTCCTTAAAAGGGGGTTATATAAGGGATTCTATAGGGGGGTATTATAGGGCTTATTAAGGGGGATACTAGGACTTTAGACTATGGCTCAGGTAAGTTTCACATCCCCTGAAGTGTGGAGACCTTGAGTGCAGAAAATGGGCTCGTCCAAGGAGCCTGCATGTCCAGATTCCTAGGTCTGCTGGTTTAGGCGAGGGCACGGAACCCTAAGCCGTACAGTCCCCCTTAAGTAGATATGATATGGGTTTGGGTATATTACAGTAAGATCCCCATATACCCATATACCCGGTATTCTATGGACGATAAGCCCTTAACCCTAAGCCCTAAGCCCTTAACCCTAAACCTTTAACCATAAGCCCTAAACCTTTACCCATAAGCCTTAAACCCTCAACCATAAGCCCTAAACCTTCAACCATAAGCCTTAAACCTTCAACCATAAGCGCTAAACCTTTCACCATAAGCCCTAAACCTTTACCCATAAGCCTTAAACCTTTAACCAGAAGCCCTAAACCTTTAACCATGAGCCCTAAACGTGTTGAGAGGCTGGAGATGCAGCAGTTTCGCCAATGGTGCTGAGCTACACAGAGGAGGACTGGCGCCTGGAAGCTGGGGGATTTGAGGTATAGGAATTAGGGATCAGGTTGTGGGATTCAGGGCTTGGGGTTTAGGGTTCAGAGATGGAGTTGAGGTTTGGATCTTCAAATCTGTATAGACGCTATTCAGGATTAGAGGTTGAAAGTTCGTGTTTGCAGGTTCGGGCTTTCGGCTTCAAGCGATTTAGGCCTAGGAGAGCTTCTGGAGGCTCATGACAACTTTCAAGGAATGGCACCTCCCTGGCTTTTGGTTAACTGGGAAGGAAGGAATGGGCAAGAAAAATGGTAAACCTTAAGCCCTAAACCTTAAACCCTAAACCCTACACCTTAAACCCTCAACCATATAATGGAGTTATATAGGGACTAGGGTTTGGAGGGAATGGAAAACAGAATTGAAACCACGATTTTGGGGTAATATGAACCATAGTCTTAACTCCTTAAAGGGGCTTGTATAAATATTTATGGTTTAGGGTTTAGGGTTTATTATATCAGGGATGACTATAGGAGTTATTAAGGGGAGGAGTTTAGACTATAGCTCATATAGGGATTCCTATAAGGATCCATTTCTTCATTCCTAGCTAACCAAAGGTAAGCTCTTCGCAGTTACGTGTTTTCTTGGAGCTCCCGTCCTTCTCTGCTGGTCTTTTGTTAAGGGATTGCAATACCATTCCCCCAAAGGTACCCCCCCCGGGTTTAAGGAGCTAATAAAGGGTTTAGGGTTTTAGTCAGGACTAAACCCTAAACCCCAGTCACTATATATAGGGCTTAATAAGGCTTCATGGGGCTCTTGGGGGGAGGCGGGGGTACCTTTGGAATGTGTAATTACAATTGTAACCCCTCATCTGTAGGATCGGGTTTACCATCGCCCAAAATAAAGGGTTTAGGGTTTAGGGCTTAGTGTCCAAAAGTTAGGGGTCCCCACGCGGCTTAGGGCTTAGGGTCCCCGTCAGAAGGAGTATAATAGTATATCAGGGATGACCTTTCACAAGCCCTATACTGGCTCCATTTAGCACGGCGCGAGTTTTTGGAGGTTTAGATTACAGAGCTGTACCACCGACTACCTTCAGCTTAGCCGTCTCTGTTATGTATACTGCTAAGACTACCAGGGGTGCAGGGAACTTAGAGGAATGACTAGGTACAACTCACCAGTAGAGCTTTGGGGTTTGGGGGTTTAGGGTTTCGGCGGTTTCGGGTCTCTAAGCAAGGAGAGTTAGACCTGGTCGTCATGGATGGTCTTCCAGACTCCATGCATTATGCAAGGGGTTGGAGGTTCTCAATAATCCTGAACTGGGATGCTGAGTATGCCCTTGTGGTCTGAACATTTCCCATGGGTCCATAAATAGTTGCCGACCCGTAAACCCTGGGCCCTCGTTCCCTATGTGCAGTCGCAGGATCTTCAGCTACAGGAGAGTGCTTTGGCGCGAATCCTAAGCGGCAGTTTATCGAAGTGCGCCCTACTGTGTGTAATCATGAGGCGGGACGCCAACAATCCTCAAAAGCTCTAGTTGTCAGCCCCTAACGGTACCCCCATCTTGAGGAAATCCCAAATCCTTGGGACCCCAGGACCCTAGACTTTTGCTTGCAATTTTTTGGAGAGTTTCGGGTTTTGGGGTTCGACTCAGTTTAATCACCCCTTGGAATAACCAATCCCCGGCCCCTAATCATTCATAATTCTCCAAAGGTACAGCGTTTCGAACGGTCATTACTTTAGAGGTTGTTTGTTGTCAGGGGGTGATTTGTCCCTGAACCCTAAACCCCAGTTTGCAAACGTGCATTTTGGGTGCTAACTGATAAACGGCTAAGCGCCATGTTGTCAGGGATTGAGATGAAGCAGGTTTCGCTTGGGCGGATCAAGTCATGCGACATTTTTTTGAGATATAGGGTTCACGGCCTAGCGCTTAGCGGTTCGAGAGGTCAATGATTGGTTTTCTGGAGGTTCATGGTTGCTGCGTTTTGTGGAGTTTGGGTATGTGTATAGTCGCCCTTAAGGAGATAAAAGCCATATTCTATCTACTTACGGGGGATTACATGTCTCCACCACAGCGGCGGGAACTTTGAGCTCATGTTTCTCGGGCTTCCTTTACCTTAAACCCTACACCGTGTTCGACAGGGAACCTGGAACCTCAGACTCCTAAAGTCCAGGTGTTTCGGAGGTCCCCAGCTCTAGATACACAGGGTGTAGGAGTTGGGGTTCATCCTCCGCCCGCATGGCAGATATTTCACATTGGGGTGCCCAGGGTCGCCCTATACTATGGTTTTCTGAAACTAGGGTCCCCGTAACCGCAGATGCTAGATTGTGAACAGTCTAGCCCCATATCGGATCCTATGTTTCTTGCAAAATGACAGGTTCCCCGTGGCAAGGATCAAGAAAGACCGACCATTTCTGAAGCCCCGCCCAAAAACCAACGGCGGTCCAAGAAGAACCCACAAATTTCAGCCCGAGTTTAAGTTTCTAGGGGATTTCTAGTTCGGGGTGTACCTAGACCCCCGAAGTATGTAGAATCATTGGCATTTGCGTTGTTTTTAGTGATTTTAGTGGTTGTGGGCTATTATTTTTATTTTACATACTTTTGGGGTTTAGGTAGGGTTTTTTTTAGTTTAGGGTCTTTGTTTGAAGCCCCTGAACTCCCCACTGTCAGTATCCATTCTGTGGCAGTCAAAAAAGCACAGATCAAAGGCGCCATGAACGTGGCCGCCAAGCGGAAGAGAAGGCTCGGGGCAACTTGAGCTTTGGGGGTTTAACCCTAAACCGTAAACCCTATTTTCCGGGGTTGTAGGGTGTAGGGTGGGGTTTGACCCTTTAGGGTCTAGGGTTTTTCGGGTTTTAGGGTTGGGGGTCTAGGGTTTTAGACTTTAGGGTTCGTTGAAACCTGACATGGGTTCGCCGAACCACGCCACGATACTCACCCCGCAGGCTCCCCCTTAATTAACCTGAATTAAGCCTTAACTATCCTTGAATGACGTTTTTCAGGGGAACCAATGGGGAGTTTGGGGGGGGCAGTAACGAATCCCTGAACCCTAAACTCTGAACCCTCAACCCCAATCCCCAAGCCCGGCCTGAACTGCCTCAACCCTACACGCTTGTTAGTTCCGAAGGGGCAAGCCAAAACTTCCAACCAGCAACTCCCAGATGTAAAACCGTTGTTGACACATTAAGGAGAAGGTTCGGTATTTAGTTTTTTGGAACTTTCGGCAGGGTTGCGTGGTCATTGCTGGATGTAACGATTCCGGTTATACTTGGCTGCAACAGGAAGTACAATATTACCTGAATCTCCAAGTAGGTAAGATAATACATGGCGCAACTCCTTCAAAACAGTCAAAACAGCCCCTAAACCCTAAAACCTAAACGAGCCAGCAAGTTGCATTCGACTATACATGGGTGTACAGGCATTATGCCTCTGAGTGCTTATACAACATAAACCCTAAACCCTAAACCCTACACCCTAAACGCTAAAAAGACCACATCTTCTGTGGGGAATTTCTCAGGCAAAGCGCTCCCTACTCCTCTATTCCCTAAGGGTCCAAGGACCCAAATAGGGTTTAGGGTTTAAGGTTTTAGGGCCCAAATACCATGAATATTATAGTAGTTCGGCCCTAAAACCCTATTATTTGGGTCCTTGGACCCCTAGGGAATCATTACACAAGCCTCATATATCTCTAGCCTACTTCCCTGCTTTCCATTAAGCCATAAACCCTAAACCTAAACCCTACACCAAAGGCCCTGTCTATTTTGACAATCCCCATGCCTTTGTAAGAGCTCATGCCTACAGTCCAAAGCCAGTGACCCTGAAGATGCAATTAGGGTTTAGGGGTTTTTGCTAACGGTTTAGGGGTTAGGCCTCGGGTTTTAGGGTTTAGGGTTTGTAACCTGCAGCCAAGCAAGCGGGAAACTCCCAAAAATTCTGTCCTACATGGTAATTTGTCTTTGCAAGGCCTGTTTTAGTTTTGGGTGAGGGTAGGGTCCAAGAGGCACATTGTAAACCCCAAGCGTGGTCGTCCCGAAGCCCAAAACCCCAAACCCTTACTTTCTGTGGATCGAAGGATGTTGTGCTTGGGCGGGAACTTTAGAGGCCCTTTGAGTCAATGAAGACCCTACCCCCTAAGTTAATTTTATGTAGTGGTAGTTGGTTCTAAGATGTGCTGGACGAACTTCGAGAAGAGGGTTCGGGGGTAAGGGTTTTTTAGCTTTATGCTGAGGATGTAAGGATAGCTGTGGGCACAGACTCTACAAGGAGTGCTCATCATATTCTCAACGAAGTGGGTTTTATTTGGTTAAGGCTTAAGGGTTCAGGGTTTAGGGCGAGGGCCCCCTAAAAAGAGTAGCTTCCCACAGGCTAGCTACAGTCTCAGCCTTGAACCCTCAACCCCTAAACCCCAAAATGGAACTACAGGAGGATCAAGGTTAGGCTCCAACGCCAGTCCGAAAACCTTGAACCCTATAGTCCCCTTCAGTAGAATACTCCCCCTTATAGGGTTTAGGGTTTAGGGTTAGATAGAATATAGGGTATTTAGGGTTTCGGGTTTAGGATTTAGGGGTTAGGGTTTAGGGTATAGTCCCCTTAAGTAGATAGAATATGGCTTTGGGTATATTCTAAAAATATCCCCATATGCCCCATATTCTACGTACTCAAGGGGGACTATAAACCCTAAAATTTGACCAGGCGGTTTTCAACGCGGTCTGTTCATGGGGTACACCCACCTGGAGGTTCTGTGGCAACACGTTTTTGGCTTTGTTGTTTCGGGTTTGGGTGGTATATGGTAGTTTCCCACAATAAAGCGACCCCAATATATAGACCCCAAAATACTATAGTTCTTATTATGGGTTACAATTTCCCAAAAAGGTACCCTTAATTTTGGGAAACCTTCATATAGGGTTTAGAGTCCGAGGTTTCGGGGTGAGGATCTGAAGATTCCGGGTTTGGGGCTCCG
The DNA here is from genome assembly GCA_905231905.1 of Symbiodinium pilosum. Classification (NCBI taxonomy): domain Eukaryota; class Dinophyceae; order Suessiales; family Symbiodiniaceae; genus Symbiodinium; species Symbiodinium pilosum. Next base: position 22,247 of record CAJNIZ010001753.1, read on the forward strand.
AGATTTGGGGTTTTGGACTGATGCGCGTGGGCGCCGGGGATCCCTTGTACTTCTTTTTGGAGCATGGATTTCCGTGATTGCTGCGAAAAAAAGGCCCTTTTCATGGTATCCAAGCTTCTTCCAAAGCTACAAGGTCTATATAAGAAGCATTGCTTCAGAGTTGTTGTGTAAGCTTGTTGGCGACCCAAGCTTATAATCATAATGCCCGAGGACCGTCCCACGTAGTTCCGCCTGGGTTTTGCAATGGCATAGGGTTTCCCGAAACACCCCGCGGAGGGTACCACATCGGATGGTCCAGGTAAGCCTTGAACCTGAAACCCTATAGACGCCTGGCACCCTAATCCTGAAACCCTGGGCTCTAAAGCCTACTCCCCAACACCCCATCAACCTTGGTGCGATGCCGGTGTATATTCAATTTGCCATTTAACTTCCCATTCTCTTTTCCAGTACTCCATCAAAGCCTTAAACCTCCTCACAAATCCTAATTATACAAGCCCTATCTGACCCATGTAGTTAAGTTCACCATATGTAAGCCATATGTGTATATGTATACCTCAACCCTAAACCCTAATAATAAGAGAGTGTGTGTGTGTGCACACTACACATCTCTACAAGCTAATAAACCCACAATAATAACCTCTTCTAGCCTTCCATAATCTACAAATCCTTGTAAACCCTATGCAAACCGTCTATAGGCCAGATAATTACCCCAAACCCCTAAACCCCTAAATCTCTAAACTCTAAACCCCTAAGCCCCTAAACACCAAACCCCTCAAAGCCTAAGCGACAGGCCCTTCTCCGGGTTCTCGGGCACGATCGGTTGGTTACCACTGGGGATCGGTTTCCTCTTGTCCTTGCTGCTGGGATGGTTGCTGGCCTACTTCGTCGAAACTTGGATAGGGATTTTCTGGTTTCCGGTTTAGGGTTCGTGATTTAGGGTTTAAGGTTTAGGTTTAGGGTTCCTTGATATGCCTTTCTAGGTGACATTTTGGGATGATTAGCAGTTTCCCTTTATTGTTGTAGAAGAGATCTTTTCATGCAGCGTTTTAGGTGCCTTTGAAGTTTTCGGGAACATCATTTTATTGGCTAATTTGTTGGTCTCTCATGAAGCCATAAATTCAGCTAAGGAAGAGCCCAGCCGTAGGTGTCTCCGAGCCTAGTGAACAGAGGCTTGACACAGCGTGGCCGTGGCAGCCTCTGGCACATGTGAACAGCTTGGTTGTCATCAGCTACGTGCGAAAACACCCTCTAAACCCTAAACCTTAGACTTGAGGCCAGTACCCTCTAACCCCTGAGTCCTACGGGCTCGGGATCCAGGATGTCCAAAAATTGGCCTCTGCCTTGGGAATACCAAAAATGAGGTTTCTTTCTGATGGAGGGTTCCCACTCTTGGAAGTAACAAGCAGTAATCCTTGGGCAGTGTTCCTCAACATCCACATGCGTTGGCTATCCCGGGGAAGCTTCATGGCATGTTAGTTCACCAGCCCCCATGGCAACCCTAAACCCTAAAACCTAAACCCTATTGTATCACAGCTCTGTTCTCCGCCTGCCTCGCTAGGAGCAGGGCCTGTGCGTTTGAATCAAATTCATGTCGAGCCCAAAGCAAACTCTAGAGTCCTGCCTGGCAAGCTTTGCTCTATTCCCAATGCTCTCCCCCTCAGAAACGAATTCCACACAAGACGTGAAGTAATGTCTGCTACCATATGAAGGAGGTGGGGGGGCATTACCTAGACCCTCCTCCTACCCTCTATTAGGGCCTAAGTACCCACTGCTGGGGACCATATATCCCCAATTAAGGGTACAAGGAGGTTTTTGGTACAGACTTTTGCAAAGACATCTTTGAAGCCCCCAGAGGTGTTCTCACCTTGCCGCTTGAGGCAGGACCTTGTAAAGCCGCATCCAGATTTTGGGTCGTGCCTTTTGCGCGCTTCTTGTACAGACCTTGCTACGCCCCAAAAGTGGTCTGCGAGGCTGACTTGCGGAATCCCTGAACCGTAGGTCTTAGAGGCCTAGGGACGAGCTAGTTATGAGCTTAGATCGAACGAACAGATCCCAGAGACAATCCCATGCTTGCCAGAGAATCCCCGCTCCTAACTACAGAGCTCTCCACCCTTTAGTCATGAATGCTGCCCATGTTGTGCAAAGATGAAAAGGAAATCTATGCTTAGAGGAGATTAAGGGTTCACTAATGGTGGCGGGGATGGGGTGGAGACTACTGCACCTAGAACAGTCCCCAAACTTTGTAATGGAAGTTAAAGCAAATTCCCTTACGGGCTTGATGCGGCACTCACGATCTGAGGCAGTTACGGGACTGGGTTGCTGTTTAGGCACCGGAATTAAGTTACCATAACATCGGTACATAGTGAATAGTAGGGTTTCGGTATCAAAGTAACTTAACTTGAGTTCCCTAACAGTAACCCAGAGGAGGGGAGTTACATAATTACCATGTAGTATCATGTAGTCACCTGACATGAGCCTTGTATACAGGACGGCCCATCAATTCTCAACCTTTAGACCCTAAACCCCTTCTCAACCTTCAGGGGAGACCCTGCTTTTAATGTAGAAGCCTAAATATTCCCCAAGACTACTACCGGTTATATAAAGTCTAGGGTTTAGCGTGTAGTGTCTAGGGGGCTAACTGAAACAAAGAGCCAAATGGAAAAGAAGGTGGAAGCCTTTCATCTCATAAAGAGGCACAAGACTTCCTGACTATTCGGGACATCTAAGGGGTTGACACACGCTGTTTAGGATTTAGGGGTTAGGATTTTGGGGCTTTAGGGTTTAGGGCTTAGGGTGTAGGGCTTATTGGGGTTCCCAACGAAAAGGATACATGTAGGGATATGGGGCTTGGGGTTTTAGACTTCCCAGAGCCAGGGTCCGCCCCTGGGGATTCCCGTTTAGGGTCTAGGGGTTAGGGATGACAGTATCTTGGGGGCTAGATGCCCTAGCTCTTCAGAATTAGAGTATATATCCTAAACCTGAAGCCCTAAACCCAGAACCTTAAGCCCTAAGCCCTAAAAACCCTAAACCCTAAACCTCAAGCCCTAAACCCCTAAACCCTGAACCCCAAATCCAATCCTAAACCCTAAACCCTAGGCCAACTTCTTATCCTAACCCAAACCTCAGCCTCATGCCACGAAATGGGAGACTGACATCCCAATAACCAAACATCACACCTTTAGATAAATCCTGAAGCGGTTTAGGGTTTAGGAGATCACGGTTCAGGCTTTTCAGGGTTTAGCGGATCAGGGTTTAGGGTTCAGGGTTTAGGGATTTAGGGTTTAGGGTTCAGGGTTTACGGTTCAGGGTTTAGGGGATCAGGGTATAGGCATTAAGGGTTTAGGGGGTTAAGGGTTCCAGGTCTAGGGGATCAGGGTTTAGGGGTTCCAGGTTTAGGGTATCAGGGTTTAGGGTTTAGGAGTTCAGGGTACAGGGTTTAGGGTTGGTAGACGTAAAGGACCTACACCATCAGTCCTAAACCCTACGCACTCTGTCCTGAACTCTGAACCCCAAACCCTAAACCCTAAACCCTAAGCCTTACTCTAAATGCTTCGCCTTTCGCCAGCTGTTATAGAATCCTGTTCTGGCAGGCCTTCCAAAGAAATATTCTCCAACGGTTTCAGGATGTTGGGACCTTGGTTTTCAGGATCAGCGTTTAGTCCCTAAACCCTAAACCCTATAAACCCTAAACCCTAAAGCCCTCCGAATTGTCCTAGACTCCGGTTCTGTCAGGTGACATAGATCCAAAGGGGGCTGTCGGGATCCCTTAGCAGTACACCTTGAACTTAACCCGAACTTACAATCCCAAACCTTAACGCGTCGACCCCGAAACCCTGAACAAGGGGAAATAAGCCCTAAACCTGATTCCCTAAAGAACAAGCACACTAGATTCCATGTTCCTTTCCATTCTCCCAACTAAGCCCTAAACCCTGAGCCACTGGAAGATTGATCTAAGGATTTGCTGCCATGATACCCAATCTAGGCCCTCTGTGCGCGCGGAGGCCTGGGCGACAAAGGTGTCTCAGAATAGGGAACTTAGGAACCTACGCGTGTGCCTATGTCACACGTACACAAAACACGTATCTATGTCTATATCCATATCTATCTATTCATAAAGAAGTGTGTGTATATATATATATATCTGCATATATGCACATGTATGCAGGGGTTCAGAAACTAGGGGCCCATAATGCCCCCACGAGTTACGGGCTCAGGGCGCTGCTGAATGGACTCCATCAACACTGTGTAAATTTAGATGGGGATCATACAAGGATGTTTTCCGCGGTCCTTCTTATGCGACCCCCCAATGGTGCTATCCTTATATGACAACGACTCTCACACACGATCCTAATTCGTTTTGAAACTCGGCAGCAATGTAGGGGTATGGATCGTTTATTTACAGGTTACACGGACATGCAGTTGATGTGGGGCTCTAGATGGAACAAAAAGGCCGCATTACTGTACTTGAAAGTTGGGGTCAAGGGTTTAGGGCTGGGATCATCGCAGTAGGCAATGAACCGGGGCTATAAGCAGGCCAACCCCAAGTAAGGGAGTTATAAACCCATGTGTAACCTACTCATTGAGAAGTCCGCAGAGACCTAGAAATTTTGTTTCCTATATAGTCCCTAGTAGCTTCCATTTTCTTTTCCATTATCCCAATATAACCCCCGATATACACCCTGTACTCCCTATAGAATCCCTACAATCCCCTAAACCCTAAACCCTAAACCCCTAAACCATCCCTATGTGAGCGGGAATTGGTGCAACCCTCGAGTTTAGCACGTAACCAACTCTTGAAAAGAAGCTTCCAGTCTTGCAGGACCTGAGCCCAAAACCCTGGACCCAAAACTCCTAAATCCTACCTAAACCCTAAAAGTATGTAAAGTAATAGCCTTAAACCTATTCAAAATAATAATAATAAAAACAAAAAACAGCCATGAAGGCAATCATTTTACATACTTTCCGGGTTCCAGGTAAACCAGAGACCCTATAGACCCAAAACCTCAAAAGCAAACATAGCCCACCACGAAACTCCAAATGTCAAAGTTTGGACCCCACAAACTTCCGAAACCCATCTACTTAGCCAATAGAAGAACTTTAACCTTCTTGGGCTTCCTTTTTGGATCTCTAGAATAAAGTTTAAACTTTTTTAGCCCTGGTTATTGGGGAAGAGAGTCTGAATAGTTCTGTCCATGGCAGTAACCCTAAACCCTAACCCCCCTAAAAACCTGAACCCCCTAAACCCTAAACCCCCTTAACCCCTTAAACCCTAAACCCTAAACCTTTCCATGGCAGGATTTGGGATGGGTTCAGCAGTTGAGCCCCTCCCTGCCCCGAGCAGCCGCCAATCGCGTTGAGCCTGGGTGGCTGGGCCGAAATCAATTTAGGGTTCAGGATTTAGGGTTTAGGGTTTAGGGCTTAGGGTTCAGGATTCTGGGCCGAAATCACTCCTTCATATGAGCAGGGACAAAAATCCTCTGGTGACTCTAGAGGGGAACCGTGTAGCGAGTGGCGGTAAGGACCTTGCCGTAAGCAAAAGTGTGGGGTTTATAAGCTACCGTGAGCAAAATCGTTCCACATGTTGCGCCGGAAGCCCTGGAAACTCTAATTGTAAACGCTAGCGCGCGCCCGCCTCGGCTGGCGGGGCTTCTCACTGTAGGAACATGTAATTATAGATATACAGGTATTCAAGTTAGGTATATGGATACAGTCATATGCCTATTACATACACAATAAAACCCTAGCAGTCCAACTAGGGACAGGCAAGTAG
>CAJNIZ010001754.1:0-15834 GCA_905231905.1 Symbiodinium pilosum
CACCACCACCACCACCACCCTTGTTGCTGCTCCTTTTCTCAACACGGCATTTGTAGAACTGCATGCTCTTCCTTTGCTGTTGACGTCAAAGTGACCTAGAAGTGAATTGGGACATCTCGTGAACTCCCCAGAACTTGAAGCCCTAAGCCGTTGATCGTGCCTGTCCCGAGGTTTTGGATACAGCGTGCGAGGGGCTGGCTGTCGCTGGGGGAGGCAGCGTTCCGGAGATGAGCACAATGGTGCTGAAAGCATTGATGGGCAATGTGTTTACTGGGATGGCTTAGGGGTGACGGGTTTCAAGTGGGTTTCGTGCTTTGTGGTTGTTTGGGTAGACAGTTGAGGCTTCAGGATAATCGGATATTAAATTGACATTCTTCAAACTTAGCTTGTACATGTTGCCAAGGGCCCATATAAACACGGCATATCCTTGGGGTCTCTACGTTTTGACGAATTATGATATCGAAAGGCACGCCGGGGTTTAGATTCCGGGCCAGGCCACCGGGGCCAATAAGATTGAAGACTAGAAAGGCTCTCTCAGACTTGTCAAGTGTTTGAGGCTTTGGGGTTTCAAGGAGAGACAAAGTGAGCGTGGGATCGTATGCGGCTTTCAAATTTTCAGAGCTCCGAGTTGAATCTAGGCCTCCAGACTCTGGACTCTAGACAGAACTTGGGCCCTTATCGGGGCATCCTGATGATGTCACAATGTCTTAGCGAAGTATAACGTACAGCCGAGATTCTGCCTGTTTAGGAAGAGGTCGATTTCAAGAGACTTCCCCAGCCTCTAGAATTTCGGATGATCTTCTAATTCAGCCAGATGTAGATATTGATTGGGGCTATATAGGGGACATAGGGATTTTAGGGGTATAGCCCCAAAAGTGTAGAATCAATGGGACAAGAGCATGAACATGAAATGGAAACTGGGGTTATTTATGATAGATTTCAAAAGTGGGGGGATCCTAATATATAGACCCCAATATACCATGATCCTGTAGCTCCTCCAAAACTGTACGCCTGATCTTAGGACACTCCCAAATCAGCCCTGCACAACCTCCAGGCAGCCTTAATTTCTACGCCCCAAACCCTACCCTTCGTCCTCCTCGCACTGGAGGCATACCTACATCAACTCCTTGTGGACGAGAGTCTCAGTTTAAGGTCTTGGGGCAGAGATGTGGTGGGTGTGCTTCTTATCATCCTAATATAACGCTAATATAACCCCAATATAACCCTAATACAACCCCAATATAGCCCCAACAAAACCCCAATATAACCCTAATATAACCCCAATATCACCTTAATATAACCCTAATAATCGGGGTTTCTAGCCCTGCCATGCCCTCCGCCTTTCGGGGCTTGCCTTAAGGAATTTTTCGTAGGGCAGTATGCTTAGCTCGAAGTAACTTAATGGCAGCCCCAGTTTCGATTGTGGGCAAGTATATCCGATGAGCCCATAAGATCTATTCTGGCTCGGGCCAGTGTTTGAGAGGATGGCTGCATGTACCCCAACCCTGAAACCCAAAACGCGAGGATTACCACGATCGCTCGTTCTGGTTCCTACGAGTTATGCCATGACAGTTCCAAAGGCCCATGCATGGAACAGTTGCAATGGATAGACGTTTGCAGGTAGAAGAGTCATCCCAACCCCCAATCATCAAACCCCCCTCCGCCCCCGAATACTGAACATTCCAAATACGGTAATATTTGTTTTTACTAGGGGAGGTAACTACCATGTTCCACCTTCCCGGCCGGCTGCTATGGTACTGAAGCCCACGAGCTGCCAAAGCGCGTGTGTTGTGAGTGGAGTTAGATTCGCGGTGTGGCTATCATGGCTGAAGATCGGGAGTTGAAGAAGCCTCTTCTAGCGGGGGTGGGGAGTGGAGTGTTTGCATTAACAGCGCATGAACATGTTTTGGATGGGCCCGAAACTCTAGACTCTACCGCCGATTTCCAGACCGTGGGTCTTGCAAACCCTCAAGAACGCTAGACATTCCCAATCCAAGTGCTCGTCATCCTCCTCATCGTCCTCGTACTAGTAGCAGTAGTAGCAGTAGTAGCAGTAGTAGCAGTAGTAGCAGTAGTAGCAGTAGCAGTAGCAGTGGCAGCAGCAGTAGCAGCAGAAGGAATTATCATACTTTTTCTAGGGTGTGGGTATTTCGTGATCTGAGGTGAGGGAAAGGATTAACAAGCCAAGGAGCCTCTTTGACTTCCTGAAGGCTACAGAGCCCTCTGCCGCACCCTTCTACCAGGCCTCAGAACTTGCGTGTAAGGCTTTTAGGCTTAGGCTTCAGTATTCAGGGTTATTCTAGGGTTGGGGCCCTTTGCTGCTTTAGGTTTCAAGGGTTTCAGAGACTTACCCTCAAATCTACCGGTGGAACCGTGGGCCATCAGTATGGTCGACTCTACACCTGCCGGGCATGTGGGGTCCCGCAATACGCACCTTCATGGTGCACTTCAATTTTTCTTATGTAGCTCACACAACTCTATGCCAAGTGATGGGTGATCCTGCCAAACATCTTACTGTGGGTGCTTTGGTTGGGAGCGGAAGCTTACAGGGTGGGAGTGGCAACAGTGATGAGCGGAGAAAGAAAATCACAGCTGATGGCTTTACAGCCCCTACGATCGAAAGGGTTTCAGAAGATCATGAACGTTGACGATCCAACTGCCAGTGAACCCTATAAAATCCCGCAGAACGTCGGTCTTCGATCTGTGAAAATTAAAGGCCTTGCAATGCTCCATGAAGAACGCCCAAGATCCTAAGTCCCAGCACTTCGGACATAAATTCCAGTATCCTACCTCAAGTTGTGCTATACAACTCAAGCACCATCACCCTAAACCTGGAGAAATCCTTCATCCAGGTTGCAGTAGTCTAAGCCTGGGCCTCGAACCGCACATGCCAAACCCTGCATCCGAAGCCTGTAATCTCAGATACCCTAAGCCCTAAACCTGCAATCCTAGTTCCAGTTGAATTCTGGGTCTTGCGCCCCTGCTACACAGAGGCAATGGAGTTCGCAGCGGCGGCGATGTCAACAGTGCGCGAGGTGAAGGGTTACGCCAATGGTTCCCATTAGAATCCGGTTTCCGAAGACGCACCAAAAAGTATTGCTGCTTCAGCCCATGAGAATCTCTGATAGACATTTTCAGACTTACATGAACTGCCTTCGCAACCCTTTACCCAGAATTGCTAGAAACCTAAGCCCTACTGTCGTGCTCACACGTGTCCTGACGGCTGTCTACCAGAACGTGGAATCCTTATATAAGCCGAAATTCAGCTTAATCCTGAGGGAGCTTGGAAGAAGCTCAGGGATCACACGAGGAAACTTTGTTCCTTTAGACACGGACGAGTGCGAAAAACAACACTAGCCTTCATATCAATATATAATGATCTATATGAACGAAGGCAGCGCCACTTCCAACAATTGTATGCTACGCCGCGATTTCCCGAAATGCATGCGCATCTATATACACCGTCTGTCAACGTGTGCGCAGCTGCCAAGGTCCGAACATGACCTCAACAAGTGGGATCCTTCATGCAGCAATCCCCAAAAGGGTCTAACCCCAAGCCTTAAACCCTAAGCCCCCCCCCCCCAAACTCTAAACCCGACATCCCTCGGCCCTCATCCCTAAGCCCCAAATCCCAAACCTCAAGCTGTACAAGCCCAACAGTCTCCAGCGCCAAGCCCCGATTCTTAAACCTGGAGCTCTAGACCCCAAACCCTATATCCAGTATGCACGCATCGAACCCCAGCCTTAAACCTCAAATTCCAAGCCCTAAAGCCTGCCCAAAGCCCTAAACCCCAAACCCTCAACCCATCTAAACCCTAAAGCCCAACTTGTACCCTGTCAGGTGAGGGCGGCCGGTGGACTGCTGGGACCAAGGCCCACGCGGCGCGCGGCCGCGTGGTGGGATTCAATGAAGGCCAAGCGGGTGACATGCGAAGTGGTCAAATCTGAGGTATTTTTGGGGGGTACCCGAAACATTAGTGGTCATATTGTGATGGGACGCAATAGGAACCCACCATGCAGGGCTCATATGAGATATATTGGGCCGTGTAGGGGCCGAGGCTTCAGGGCTAATGTTTTCAGGCTTTAAGGTTTGGGGCCTAGGGTCTTGGTTGCGGGCCCAAGAGTTTAGGATCTATAGGGTTTAGAATAGAAATAGGTCTGAAGGTTCAGCGTTGGGTTAAGCTTTCGGCATAGGGCTTAGGGTTTTGAACAGTTGTCCAAGTCATAGAGGGTTTGTAAGGCATTTTCTTGGCCCAAGTTGATAAGCGTGTGATGCTGGTCAATCAAGGTTATGGTATGTATTTTTCGCCAAAGGTGTGGAGGAACCTGGCTGGTGGAAGATTGCTTTAGGTGTTCACCGAGGTTGGGTTGAAGAAGGCACCGCCTCACTCACGGACCCAACAGCAGCAAATTTGTTTGGGTGTATTGCGTGCATTGGATTCCTATCCAGAGAATGCAGTTTCAGTTTTTGTTGGCCAGTCAACCCTCTTAGTTACGCACATCCGTGAAGTCTTTGACACAGATCGGCTAGAGACATGTTGATTTGCGGCTTCTTATGAGTACGCATGCAGGGGTGGTTAGGGTTTGGTCTAGGGTTTAGAGTCTTTTCCAATATGTAATGTGGGGAGTGGTTGAGTAATCCTCCTCCCTTACTACACCCCCAACAATGAATATGGCCGCTCTACTGAAATATACGACAATGTGTGATGCGTTTGGCATAGGCGGGAGGTGCGTTTCATTCCCTGGGCTCTAGACCCTGAACCTTAAACCCTAAGCCCCTGAACCTTAACCCCTAAACCTCAAACCCTACCTAGCACCCAGACGTAAATGTCTGAAGGGTTGAAAAAAGCTACCTAGCAACCAGCAAGGGTAGTGAGACCAAAGCTGCGCACCATGAAGGCACAGCTGCAGAAAGACTCGGCGATTGAAGTGGAGCCTTTGCTGGCAGCTTGGATCTTGGATATGAGCTAGGGGCTAAAGTTAGGTAGGGGACCTATAAAGGGATGTATAGGAGGGGTCAGGGCTTACCAGGGCTCATATTGCAATGCTAGAAGCATTAATCCTCCCTCATGTTTGTAATATTTCTTCTTTTCATGGTAGTAGATGGCACTCCCTGACAAAGCTATTCCAACCCGCCGTCGACCTTCTTGGTTGACCTTGCAACCTAGATTCCCCATACCTTTCTGTGGGGCAGTACACGAAGTTTTTGGACCGCGTTTGAACAGTATGCACTAGCTGAAGCATTGCAGCTGCTAAAGCTGTAAGGAATCTGGAAGGGCCCGGTCACTTAAATGGGTGAATGAAAAGTGGAAACCACCAGTACAGTAGTATAGCAATTAGGGTTTAGGGTCAAGGCCTCTCGCGGACGGGACGTGTTGAACGGAATGCAAGAACAGCCTAGTAAATGCTAAGCTGGTGCTGCTTGGATTCAATTCCTGCATGTTTCCCACCATAGAACATCTGCACAGTATCTTCATATACCCCACAGGTTACGTATTTACATAGACTCCTGCAGACATACGGTCGTTATTTGTGAATCGGGCGGGAAAGCTAAAGCCCCCAAACCCCGTGACCTGGTTCCTCGAACGCCAGGTACCGAGGTAAGAAAACACTCCAGTTGTAACAAGGCTGCTTTTCATGGTCCCCTAACATTCTAGACCGCTCTTCTGACTCAAGCCCCTGAGCCCTGAAGTGCGTGTCGCTTGATATTAATTCATAATATGTACCCAGGTTGGCCAAGAGGGAGGGCGCTGCCTCCATGAAGCCTTTCGCCAGCTGATGCCGGGCTAAGCTTGGGAGAGCGTTGGTTTAAGGATTAGGAGAGATGTGTTAGGGTTTGGAGTTTAGCAGGGCAAGATGGGTGGAGGCTAAGAGTGTGTATAGGGGTTAGGCTATACAGGGCTGAGATAATACGGCTTCATGAGACGAATTTATACGGTTAAGGTGTGGGTTTTGTTTTTGGTTGGTGCTTTGTGCATCTGAACTTGATAAGTTGGATCATTGCTTATTTGATGGCGGAGTCAACCTATCCGGCGAGCTGAGTGAAGCACGCAAGAAGGTGGCAAGTGCAAGTGAAGATGTTTGAAAAGGACATGTTAGCCCCTCTTGTGTCTGAGGTATTCAAGCAGGGAAGAGTTCAGCCAGGTCCCCTGGCAACAGTTTCAATCTTGAACCCTCGATCTGCGAAAGCGACCCTAAAGCTCAAAACCCAAAGCCTAGAATGGGCCGAAGCCCTGATGCAGCCTCGCAGCTTTAGGCTGGAAGTGGACCGCCTTCGGATCGTCGGCGGTCCCCACTGGGATGGAGAGGAGCCTTCTCTTTTGGCTGTCCAGTACCCTACTGTAGCTCGCATGCTCTGACCGTTTCATCATGCCTTGCGGCGGAAGAGAACGCTGCCTACTCTTGTATTGCTCGCCTGTTTGAAGCCGACTTCCAGAGTTCCTGACTTAAAGTCCAGGAGGTTGCACAACACTTGAAACCACAAAGCTGCTGCCCAAACAAGGCACATGAACTCCTGAAAACATGCGTTCCTCCTTTTACTCACATTTGACCTTTAGATGCGCATGCATTGTACCGCTGTTGTTCTTATTCTGAACCCGAACACCCTGCCTGTATAGTTTCCATGTTCTGTTTCGTTATCCCAATAATTAGAACCCCAACATAACCCCAATATAACCCCAACCCTAAAACTAAACCTAATCTACCCCATTATAATAGTTTCCATTTTCTTTTCCATTATCCCGATAGTACCCCAACCCTAGACCCTAAATCCCCCCCAATCTAACTCCAATATGACCCCAATATAACTCCAACATACGATAGTTTCCTTGGAGGAAGGCCTTCGGATCAAGCCACTCAGACTTGGGTTTTTGCGCTGGGATCAAGGGTCCTCATATTGGGGTTACATAAGGGTGATATAGGGGTTTTATAGGGGTTGTATTGGGGTTATATAGGGGCCGGTTTCGAGACTTGCGGTTTGGAGTTGAAGTTGTCCAGAGTTTCCTTTGAACGCCGTAGGGTTTGGTGTTCAGGCTTCAGTCGCCTAGAATTCTTGGGGTGGGCGTGGGATTGCCCCAACTTCAACTTGTCTGGGTTCGGAGGCCAAGAAAGGAGAGGACCTGAGACAGCACCTAGATTCCTAGGCCGAGATTGCGCTGGCAAAGCTGAATGAAATGGCTTTCCAACAAGAATAGCGGCATATGCAGTCACACAGTTACATGAGCGATAGTCTAAACTCCTAGTATCCCCCGTACTAGCAACCAGTAACGGAAAAACAAAATGGAAGCTACCATATTATTCAGGGTTCAGGGCTGAGATTGCTCAGGGTCCAGCGTCCCTGAAGCCCTGAGTGGGGGTGGGGGGGGGGGGCCCTAAACTCTAAACCCTGCTGCACAAAGGTCGGTTACTTGATTGTGGCTATGGGATGATCCATATGAGCCATAATCTGAACTCCTTTATCAAAGCGGGTTATACATATAAATATGTATAGATATAAGGGACTACTATATGGGGGACGAGGGAACAAGGGAGTATAATTCCTATATAATCCCACTGTATATAATACAATTTCTCATATTCCCCACTAAGCGCCAGTAAGTATCTCCAAGGCAAAGACTTGATGATGCCCAGAAGCAGTTCAAATGTGCCTCGCCCTAACAGCTCCCAGGTTTGTTGCAGTCACGTTTGGAGGATTGTCAAAATTGTGGTCGTAGTCGGATGACTTGTGGATACCCATTATAGTAGCGCTCTTAATGTTTGGGGTGCCCCTGCAGGGACCATCATTTGGACAACTCGCCTTTTGCTGTGCTTCCAGAAAAGGTGCTGTGAAGTCAGCTTAAAATCTTGGGGGGGTTGGAAAAATCTGACAAACACACATTTGACGAGGGCAATGTTTGGGTATTGTTGATGGAGCTAGGGCATTCTACTTCTCAAGAGACTCAAGCTGGTGCAAGGGCCCCCGAAGCGCTGTGATTCTCAGGACTAAGGGGACCTAAGGAGGTGCAAGATTTATTGCATCAACAGCAGGCCGTGTCAGCCTGGGCAGGAAGTCTGCATCAGCAGGTTACAAGTGGGTACGTTACGTATTGGGCAAGAAATCAGGCATGACGTCAGCACACTCCAGCTGTGATCTCATCTCTGAGGTCCCGTTACTCCACATGACATCAACTTTCGAAGTCCTGACCGACCACAAACACACCAATCTTTCTTCGTACTCCTGACACTGCCTCATCTAAGCTGATGATTGTACATTGATATCAAGGCGTGTGTCACCTCCACAGTAAATCCCACTGCTGCGGGGGCTATGCCGGGCTCAAGTTGTGCATATACCTTCTGCCTCCCGAATCCCCAAACCCAAACCCCATTCTCCAAACCTACCCCCCCCTCCCCCCTTCCCCCCCAAAACCCAAATGGGTGACACTTTATTTGCTGAGGCTGTAACCACCAATGCAGAGTGGGATGGTCCCTTGCGTTGGGCAATACTATTGCTTTAGAAGAACACGGTCTTACTTGGTTCAACTAGCCAGGAAACAGTACTCCAAAGACAATAACTTCCGCAGGTTTGGCAGAAGGGGGCCTCCTACAGCAGCTGTCCCTTGGAGGTTGTGAATGGCATTTTGTCCGGGGACTGCTACAGCCACCGATGGAGAATAGGATTTCTCTTCCTTCGGGTTGTAGTATCTTGCAAGACCAAGATGTCAAAAGATGAATACAAGTTTATGTGGTTCAGCCGCCAAGAAAGCAGTACTCATCCGTTGTTCTCTGGGGGATGGTGCTTCAGATCCACAACGCGAGGAAGGCATGTGCCGGGATGTTGTTAGGATGTCGCCTTAGCCTTGAAGATAGGGAAGGCTTAGTGGCGTTCTCATTGGGTTGCATAGGGACCATGTAGGGATGTTATACCAGCAATACATAGGCACATTAGGGCCAATGCTGAGGTACCACAGATAAGTGGCTTAGGTTTGTTGGGGCTTAAAGCGATTCAGGAACTGGGGTTAAGTCAGCAGCTGTTGCCTCAAGAACACAAGTGAACAAGGATAGTGCAAGTTTCATTGGCTCGCGCCATGTTTGGGGCTTGTCACGGGAGGCGTGTGGCTTTGATCTGCAACTCCTTCCACAACTGAGGGGCCTAGGTCTCGAATTTACAGGTAAGATCTGGCAAGAGCCGGGCAGGAATGTGCGGTCTAGTTAACACAATCTATGCAGCGGCACAAGCCCTGCACACAATTTAGAAACATCGCCTCTCACTCTGAGCCCTACACCCGAAACTGTAAAACCAACTCCTGCGCCCTGAGCCGAAATTAGACACGTCAACTTAGGCTATTTCCCTCTGGTGGGGTGCTCCTTCAGCTGCTAGATCGGCTGGATTGCCAGACTTGGGTGCCAGTTGAGGCGCTGCTCATATGAATTCTCAGAGTAACAGGGTTTAGGGTTTAGGTTTAGGGTTTAGGCAGTGAGAGTCATAATCATTGTAATAGAGGAAGAGGAATAGCATGAGTCAATGTAGAAGTATGGAAATAGCAACAGAAGTAATACTGGTAAGGGTAAGATAGGTGCATACACTAACGATCGTACTGGTAACAGAATTCGCTTTTATAGGGATCTATTGGGATCGCATGGACTTACCCTTGTTAATTGCTCCCTTTTGCTCAAGAGTCTAAAGGTGTGAGGGCTTAACTTGCCAAAAGCACTGAAAGAGTGATTCTCTTGCTCTGGGCTTCGGAAGGGTCTTCCACCTTTCTGCAAACCGCCGGGACGAAAATTCGAGAACCCAACATCCCAACCCCTCCAGGAGCAAGCGTCCCAAGTCGAAGCCACAAAGACAGAACCCCAAACCCTAGTAGATTATAGTAGTATAATATAGTAAAGTATATTATAGAACCCTATAGCTATAACATATTATAGTAGATTATAGTGTATTATAAACTAAAAGTTTGAGCCGTAGGCCTTGCACCTGAACCCTCCGCCGCGAATACCAAAAGGGCCAATGCTGCTATGACGCCTCAGTGGAGCTTCATACCAGGAGCCTGTCGAGAAGTATTGAAAACGGGGATGCTACAGTCTCCAGCACTGAACAAGATATGATCTTCCTTCTTGGTAGAGGTAGTTAAGAATGGAATCTTGCCCGGTTCAACTATCAATAAACGCAACACAGGTGAGCAGACCACCTACCTTTTGGATGCGCGTGCTTCCGACTCTGCTGGTCGAGGCAAACTACGTTCGCGGCTTCCGGAAGCTGCACTGTAGGACCGCTACTTGGTCATTGTTGCAGATCTTTTTCGTCTCATATTAGGTTTAACCGAATGAGGAAATCAACGCCAAGATTTGTAAGACTATCCCAGTGAGGAAGCAGAGTAATGGGGCTGAAGCAATAGTGACAGAACTTTGGGGTATGCGTTGGCCATGACAAGCTTCAATTCAGGGATGTAAGAAGATGCTCAGTGGTCCTTACCGCAATGCACATATAGGTAGTGTAAGGAGTCAAGGGCTTCGGATGGGGCACTCCCAATTTTAGTTGAAGTCCATTCATAAAACCGGACCCTGAAAGGAAGGACCGTATGCTTCTCATCTGCGGCTTGTAGGGTCCTTGTTATAGTGGCTTGGGGTTGCGAGATCCGCGCATTCGATATAGAGGTACTTAGCCAGATAGACTGCGACAGGGAGGATTTATTTTTCAGTTGAGGCTTTGGGGCTTCTGGATTCTCAGGGGCTTTCATCATGTCGGGCGTAGAACATGGAATCGATGGAGGAATGGAAGCTCAGCACGCAGTATGTGGAAGCTCGTACGCATTGAATTTGACACTAAAACATCTGCCCCTCTAGAAGTCTAAGTTTATTTGGATTCGTAGCAGTAGAGTTCTAATAGGTAGCAGAATGCTGAGCAACTTACCGCTCCAGCACTTTTAATTTGCCCTTCTTGTAACTAGTTGGCTGCGACCGAGATTCAAAATTTGTTGGGCTGCAGCTCCTACAGCCCACCTCGACATGCAATCCCTGTAGCCCTCTGCTTATTCCATGTTTAATTTGATGTCCGATGTTCTTGTTCATTTGAATCTTCATCGTTTTACTCTGTCAGTCCCCCCCAACAAGCACAGAACTTGAAGGACCGCTATCCAAAGATTCATCACCGAGAGATCTGTGCCGAGGCAAGTGAAGTGTGTAGGGTTGCTGTCTTAAGCCGCGCAGCTAACATATGTTGCCGTTGCGGCATTCTACTTTGTGCTAGGGCATCTGGAAAACCATCATTTTTGAAGAAGGGATGCTATTATTGCAAGTGACTATCGGAGCGCTTCTGCCTATTCTGGCCGCGATCCAATCCGACATATTTGACCAAGGCATGACTACGTGGTTGTCACACGCTTAGCTTGTTGGGGTTGGGTCCCGAACGGCTTCGCAGTGGCATTTTTTTAAAAGTGGAGGTCTCCTGCATATCCCCCCAGATCTTGAGGTCTTCATACTTTCCGCCCTCAGATTTCCCATGTGAGAGGTTTCGCGCACCATCGCCACATACAAAGTTGCCTGACTCCCGAGAGAGCCCTCTTAACCTCAGACCTTGGAGCACCTTCACTCTAAACCCTCAACCCAAGTTTCAATTCCGTAGCTCCTCGAGGGAAAGGAGGGATTTGGGTTTATGTGTTTTGATACTGTGGAGCATAGACTTTGGTTCCATCCACGGCCAGAGATTCTGGAGAAGTCGCCGAAGCAAAGCTTGAGTAACATCTATGAGCCACTGTGGAGGATGGGGCTTTGTAGCTGTCCTTCCCTGATTTCGTGTCCTTCAGCTGTCGCTCCTACATACTTTTCGGGACTGGTCCAAACTGATGGAAGCCATCTTCATTATGGCAGTCTCTCCGTTCTAGAAATACAGTATGTCACAGAGAATGGGCTGCCATGGACCTGGAAACTCCAGGAACCCTCAGCTTTGAACCCAGTATCGCAAGTAACCTTCAGTGCTAAACACCAAGGCACTAGAGCCTAAACCCCACACATTGAATCGTTGACCCGGATAATGAACCTTAGACTCTCCTTGCCGATGCGGCACCCTGGCAGGCTTCAAGGAAGCGATCCTTTTCGTTTTGTCGAGGCACCTGCACCCGCCAGCATGTTCCATGTAACTTTCCAGTTTCTTCACGTTCATCGGCAGGGGTTTCCGTTTTGTTGTGTTCATCACTGAAATTGTTTTTCGATTTTTATGATAACTCCTGCTTCCAGCAGATGTAATAGCGAGAGTGGGAGCAAGAAGCACGAGTAGGAGGAGGAGTAGCAGCAGCAGCAGCAGGAGGGTTCGTGGTAGCACAAGCTATCAGAGAAGCCGCAGCAGCAGCAACTTCAACACCTACGCCCTCCTAAATCCTAATCCTACTACAAGCCCCAAACCTCTACTACCCCCCCAGGTGGGCGCCTTGCTGGGAAGCTGCAGCTGGCATGTCCTTACCCAAGTGGCTCAGAAGAAATCAGAAGAGATCCTGAAATCATGAGCCCCTTTTCGGGTTGCTGCTGACTGCGGCATCTCACATGTTACCATCGGTTCCTGACCCCAACATAGATTCGAGGGCTGTACTATTCGGGGATGTACGGCGGGACCCTAAATGCCCTTATTCTGATGAAGTGCTACCTTAGGCAGTTAAACAAATGACCATTGGTGTTGATATCCACATGGCAGGCATTTGAAACATAAGTTTTTTTGCCGGGCCGGTTCTGGTTGGAGTTGGAAACGACGCACGGGGATATTGCTGGCGGCTAGTTGAATATTAAATGCCGTTCTGCAGGGGATAGGGGAACAAATTTGGGAGTGTTTACATTATCAGGGTATGCACTGGCATGACCTAGTGCTACAGTAGCGTGTGCTGAGGAAATTGGATTCTCAAGGAGGGGCGTGAGATTTTCAAAGCCCACGTATGGCTTTGGAATCCTTGGGGTCCTTGTTTGCACACAAAGAATTCATCACAATCCGATCCTTGCTTGTGTAGACCCTTTCCAAACCCGAGTTTCCAGACGGCCCATTTCCTTGGTAGGGTGCTTCATATTTCCCCATATAACCCCTATGTATCCCCTATCCCCTGCATGTCCCTGATCAGAGCATAACCCCAAGAAGCCCCTGATCTGTAGATGACACCAGGTTGCAGACTCGCGAGCACTGGCCGTGGATGCATATGGGCGCTGTTCTCAGCGATCATGTCATGGGGTAGCCTTGAGCACTGAACTAAACCAAAACCCCCAAAACTTGCCCTCCAGCTCCTTAGAGTCTTAGATTGTCTTGGTCCCCATACCAGCAACTTATTGTTGCTCTGCTTGAATGGGCCACCTGCATCTTCATGATTAGAGCAGTGATGAAGAACATAACAGCCAGGAGAGCGGCAGCAGTAGTCTTGCACGTGTGGTTCTGGCTTGGTAGCCTGCACCACAAGAATTGCCGTGGGACATACGAATGACAGTGGCAGCCGTGATAGTAGCTTGAAGAGGTGTACCAGTCCTGATAGCAGAGATTTGTCACTAGTCACGACAACACGTGTGGCCATAACGGCGACACTACTCATCATGAGTCGGCTCAATTCTCTTAGGTTGATCTTCTGACGTTTTTGTGCCTGAGGCTCTTGTCAAAAGCTGGTAGAAAAGGCTTTTCAAGCGAAAACAAAGTATCTGCGTGGTTGCTCATACTCCATTCCTTGCTTGCTATTACTTCGCGAAGGAAACATAGCATGGAAACCAGTTGGCAGTAAGAATCTGCATTCCCCGAACCCTGAACCCTGGGCATGGAAGTGCCCCAAAAGCAGGGGTCGAGCAATGACACCTTCAAGCTGGGAAGTGCTCCTGAAGGGCCCGCGACCACAAAAACCTCATTACGATTTTCATGATGGCTCTTGTGCAGTTTTCAGGCCTTACTCATGGTAAATGGATGCTTAAGCCCAGAATCGGAAAGCCGCCCTGACTCCAGGTCTTATGGGAGTCTGTAGAACTGCGATTGGAATTTTCGTGCAATCTCTGCTGTAAACCACCCAGGAGGCCTACAGTATGTACACCATGCCCCTTTGTCTGATAAGGACCCCGACAAATGTCCCCATGTTGGTAAGCTGCCCTGTGATGCAAGGGCTGCAGCGGATGCCATGAGGCGCTGTGGCTTGGGGTCTTGTTGGAGTTTGGGGCATCAGGTCGAGTGCTGGCTTGAGAGGGCTCATGCCCCCAATCCTTGATAAGCTTATCTAGCAGTATAGTATGCAGATCGTAGCCTGGCCGCCGCGCGGAATGATTCAGATTTCTTTTCAAGTGGATTAGCAGAAGCTGTTCGGGTTGGACCTGTGTGCATGCAGGTTGTCGGAATTCGGAAGTGCAGACCTGAGGAGACATGAAGCCGCAATGTTGGCGGGAACAGATTCATAAGCAGGATGTAAGCATAAGTTTTCATTGTTATCAGTCAATGCGTGCATGGATCGACAGTTCATGCACATGGTGTCTCCAAGAAAATATGGGTGGCCTGCGCCAGCCAGGAAAACAGCGGCCCAAAACAACTTGGACAGCCGCTTCCGAGCGGCTGGGACCAGAATATGTTCGGGATTAAAAGGCATTCTGGCCGCTGGGCTTCCTAAACCCTAAACCCCAAGCCCTAAACCCTAAGCCCTAAAGCCTAAACCCTTTGGGTTGCGGGTATTAATCTATCATGAGAGTTGTTCAGGGTGATGCGCCAGCCTTGCTCAAGCCCACTTGCTGCAAGCTTTGTAGACCTTGGTCCTCTGGTAGCCTTCACCTTTGAGGCTTGAGGGTCATTGCTTTCAAAGGATGTTATTTAGGGTTATATAGGGATATATAGGGTTATATTGGAGCCTTGATCCGAATCATCAGTTTTGCAGTCCAGCGTGTTCGAGTTCGCATCTCTACAGGGCATGTACGGGAGCAGCCCGAGTACTTCAGATGAGATTCCTGCACTACAGGGGTCCTTGTGGAGCAGTAGTTTTCAGCTCAGATTCTCTTGGAGCCTTCCATGGACTCTTCGCGCAATCTGAAGCACGGAATGCTGATCTGTACCGCATGGAACACGAAAAGAGAAGACATTGAGTGAAAACGGCGGGTTCTGTGGGGTCCAGCTAAGTTTTGCGGTCTCCGATGCAACTCCCAGAGCTTTTGTAAGAGTATGAATGATGGACGCTTTTGGCTGTCTCAGGTTACAGTATCGCGCTATATTGGCAACTTTCTATGCTCTTGAAACCTGCAGATGCCTTCGTCCCCCAAAAGTGGAGGTTGAGCCTCGGGCAAATTCAGGTAGGCGGGGCGCGGCTCAGAGTTCTTGGTTTAGGCGAAAGTGTTGATGTCATCGTAATAACAACATCCTCAGAGAGCTCACGATGCTTCTTGGTTCCAAATACTACAACACATGAAGAAGATTCTAGTTGCTCGCCCTTACTTGCACACTCCAGGCCGCCAAATCCGTCTAAAACCTTCCCCCCCTTATCCTTAAACACTTGACTCTAAATCCACTGCTGGAGAAATTCCGATTAGGAAGAGTACCTTAATTGCCTTAAGTATATCCCCATATAATAGCCCTTTATAGTAGTTTCCATTGCATTTTCCACTACTCCCTATATCATCCCAATACTATCCCCCCCCCCTCCCGTCCCCTCCCCTCCCCCCTCCGCCCCCTCCCTCAAAGATTAACTTCCGAGGTGGTGGAGGCCTTCGTGGGCCCCGAGTCTGTCTGCCCTGGAATGTCCTTGCAGATGCAGATGGACAGCACGTCTTCAAAACATCTTTTGGGGCCCGATGGTTAGCATAAGGGTGGATCAGGGGATTCTAGGGACCCTTCAGGGTATATAGTAGGTGTACTTGAAGGATCGTGCTGTTTAG
>CAJNIZ010001754.1:16068-28012 GCA_905231905.1 Symbiodinium pilosum
TAAACACCATGAACCTTCAAGTATGGTAGGTATATAATGCTCGCGGCCCATGGTTTCAACCACTCTCATCATCCTCAGCCTTAACTTCTGTTTCCGGAGGAGGCTACGCTGAACCCGCAGTTTACAACCGCGCAGATGAACTCCTCCTCTCATCCAGGTGACTGCAGCTGGGACAGTTTACAGGGGGGGAGCATTTTTGCAGTTTCTCTAAGACGTCTTCATGCGGCAGGTTAACATGAATGGTCCTCAGGATGAAGAGCTGGCCCTCGCAAGATCGCATTAGGAGGACAGGAGGAAGATTTGGCCGCTAGCTTCGGGATTTTCTAAGGGGCTTTGAAAGGTGGAGAACTTCTCCTTCGTAGCAGGGATCCGATTGTGCGGGGATAGACCCGAAATCCTTTAAACATTGTTCGCTGACATTCTGCTGGGTTAAGGGCTCCAAGGGGTGTGTAGAATCGACATGCAAGGATGGTGCTGCGAATGCAACACCCTACACCTAAACCGCAAGCGTATAGGGTGCAGGCCTCAGGGTTCAGGGTCTGACTCTGAAAGTTGCACAAAGACGTGAAGGGCTCGAAGAAGGTGCGCTGCAGAGCAGCAGTTCGGATTAGGTGACAGTGCACACCAAGGCAACCAATGCGCCTAGGATTATTCTAGTGCATCCTAGTCTTCTCAGATTTCGGGGAAGATATTTGCGTCGGCATGCTCCGTATCTGGAGGCCTTCTGGGCAAGAGCTACCTGCCATTAGCATGGAGGAGATCCATGACATAGGCAACTTGAAGCGTGAGCTGCGCAGGCTGCATGGCTTTCCGCTCTGCCTGCAGCAATTGCTGCACAATGGCCACATTTTGCAGGATTTTACAAAGCTAGATGACCCTATTAGCTTGCAGCTGGTCCTCTTGTCCTGCACTGCCTCAAAGGAGGTCGAGGCTGCGAATGAGTTGGTTGATGTTTGCGGAAACGGCCAGAAGGAAGTTGTGCGCGTGTTGCTGGAAGCTGGGACAGATAGGGACAAGCAGAACACTGACGGCTTCACACCTCTCATGATGGCAGCTGATAAGGGCCATGTGGAGATTGTGCGTCTCCTTCTTGAAGTAGGTGCTGACAAGGACATTCAGGGTCGTCATGACCTGACAGCGCTCATGCTAGCAGCTTGCCATGGCCATACGGAGATTGCGCAGTTACTGTTGGAAGCTGGTGCCCAGACGGATGCTTTGGATTTCGTCAAGTGGACGGCTTTGCTGATCGCAGCCCGCCAGGGTCGCCTGCGCATTGTGCAGTTGTTATTAGAAGCTGGTGCCAACACAGACTGGCAGGACCCGCATGGAAGGACAGCTCTCATGATCGCCGCTAGCAATGGCCACATAGAGATCACGCAGTTGTTGTTGGAAGCTGGTGCTGATAAGGATTTGTTGGACCAGGGAAGCCATTCAGCTCTTATGCTGGCAGTTTGCAGTGACCACGTGGAGGTTGTGCAAGTATTGTTGGAAGCGCTTGCCGAAAGGGAAGTGCGCGACGCGCACGGCAGAACAGCTCTCATGCTCGCAACTGGCCGGGGTCACTCTGGGATTGCAAGGCTGCTTGCAGACGCAGCTTGAGCGCGGATTTTGCAGCAGGATCCCACACAAACTGTTGAAGCGAGCAAGGAGTTGAAGAGAGGTGGCAATTGTTGAAGGTCGTGACACTTCATGCGTGACTTTCGCGCCGTAAGGCTCCTTTGCCCAGCGTGCAGCCGGACGACGCAAGCCGTGAACTCTTTGCCCCTGCTTCTAGCCCTAAACAGTCCCCATACTGGACCCTCTCAGCTGCTCAGGATGGATTTTCCAAATTTATCGATTAACTACGCTGTAGCGGTATCGCTCTGTTAGAGGTATCGCTGCAACGTGAGAGTGGTATCACCCCATCACATTTGGGGGGTTTGGGTTCAGAAATTTAGAATATCTTGGGGTTTCGCCAACCCGCCTGTCTGAAAATTCCATTTTCCTTCGAGATCAACCTGACTCTGTGTCTGGTAAGCTGTGGTGTCTTTAGTAGGCACTTTTTAGGGATCTGTTTGAAAAAGTCTCCGTGCCCTCAATTTGCAGCCAAATCTGTAAAAGCCTCAAGCATTCCAGGCAGCAGTTAGAGTAAGCAGGGGGCGGCCGCTTGTGGTGTAGCTCCATAAGAGGCATACTGTGGGTTGTGAATGGGAAAGCAAAAATCCACGAGCTAGTAATCCGACATCCTCAATCCGCCAGCCGTAGCTACGTGATATTCGGAAAATGTAGCAAGAAAATCAAGCCTGTTGTCTTCAGGGGTGTGGCATGGAAACTCAAAGCCTCCAGATTTGGCTTGGAATCCTGTTAGCCGATTTCATGGGGTTTGCAGGGTTGGGGGGGGGGGGGTGTGTATGTACACATATACCTGTAGAGACTACACGGTAGTTGAGTGAAAGTCAGAAGCCGTTGGAGACCTTCATACTTACTTCGTGCCCCGCCCCCCCCGCCCCCCCAATCCAGTAACACTTGGTCACCCAAAGCCTGAAACCCAGCAAATTGTTTTTCATGATCTCAGCCCCCTCCTCCGAAAAGCCGACATTTCAGAATTTTTCGTCCCCTGCAAAGCTCTACAAGTCTCGCGCAGAAGTCCCATACCGTTCCCGAAACAAACCGAAATCAATTGCTGAACCTTAAGCCCAAGACCCTAAACTCTGAACCGGAACCACAGGACCCAAAGCCAACATACCTAAACTTGAATCCTAAACCTTGACTCCAAAGCAATCTTCAAAAGGGATCCACTATTTAACTCCAAAGCAATCTTCGAGAAAGATCCAGTAAGCTGCCAGCCAAGGCGCCGTGGAGGTTCAGAGCTTGGAGGCGATTCTGAGCAACGAAGCTGCACAGAGCGAAGACGGGGTACCTTAACAGGGTTATATATGGGATATACAGGGGTCATAGGGTTATAATAAGGATTGTTGCACATTTGGGTCTATGTTGGAGTCGCCTTCTTTGGGGAAGCTATCAATTCTGAGGCTTGTGTTCATGGCTTTGGTGTTTAGGGCTCAGAGTTTGTGAGTTAAGGGTCATGGAGCGAGGGGGTACTGCAGCTGTGCTAAGCATCCTTTATACGTTTTGGGGTTATTGGATTCCTTATGCTTATGCAAAAAGGGTCCTTGTTCCTTCCTCGGCCAAGATGGGCGTCCGCCTATCATTTCCGATTGCAGCCAGAAGGTCTTCAGGCGTAGTATGTTGTACTTGAAGCTTAGCAACAACGCCACAACTCATGGTTTTTTGCTTCAAAAAAGGGTGTAGGCTGTTGAGGAAATTCTGGCATTTCCAAATTTCACCCAGGGTTCCAAGTTCAAGCCTGAACCCTGCTCAAACTGTGCACGCGTTCACGCCTTTGCTGCCCGTCATCCCTAGATGGTACAACCCAAACATCCTAAACCTACAATCATCGTGTTGCAAATCCGCCCGCTCCCCCTCGACCCCCAAACGCCACACAGCAAATCCCTGCAAATTCCCAGATCCTCCAACGCAAAGCTCCCGCCAACAAAACCTTGCATCCCAAAGCAGCCATGACCTCTGGATCTCCTCATCCGACTTCCCAGAAACCTGAACCCCTTACGCAATCCCCTGTGCGATCCTTGTCTCCCGTCACTTTATAAACCTGTACACTCCCTATATGATCTCCATGTCATCCTGTTAGAATCGCTGTAATTCCATGAAGCACCTTCCGCCTAGTCCTTAGGCCTGTTCTCTTTAATCATAAGCCCCAAACCTTACAGTCCGTTAACCCTGGACCCTATAAAGCCCTAAGTCCTGTGGCTTGGTCTGAAGTCCATGGCTAGCTGATGAGTTCACGTACCACTTGCCCCTATACTACCACCCCCAGGTTTCTTCCTTACTCAAGCTTTCTTAGGGGTACAAGGTGAACCCTCTCTCTCTCTCTCTTCTCTCTCTCTCGGAAGCGAAAAGCGAGTTCAGGTTCGAACCGCCTGTCAGCAGTCCTATCAGCAAGGTGAAGCCTAAACCCCCTAAACCCTAAACACTAAACCCATGATAATGAAACCCTTCCCCAACAGACCTTGGCAGTCTCTTCCCTCTGAGGCTCAGGCCCGGAAGAATTTACCTCGGTGGATCTGCTTCGGGTGCCTGGGGCTTTCTTACTTCTTAGGAGAAGGGAAGGGCTTAAGGGTCTTTAGGGGGTTTCGGGTTTAGGGTTGAGGGGTTTTAGGAGGTTTAGGGGTCGGAGTTTCCACAGGTAGTTCAGGGGCCTGAATGCTTGGAATGATTTCTGGGTATGTTGTGCCGGTGTAATGGCCATTTTCCCATAAATTCATGCCTGACAATTGTAAGGGTCAAACATCCCCTCGCCGCAAAGAATGAAGCACCATGATTTTGGAATTCAGTAGTTTCATCCCCTTATAACCCTTATAAAGCCCCTTATAACCATTACAAAGCTGTAGTTCGATAGAAACCCGAAGGTCCACGTGGACGGCCACGAGGGCGAGGTGCTGCAGTCTGCGGAGATGCTTGGCCTTGCAGATTACGGTTCAGCGTTTGGGTCTAGGTTTAGGCTTGAGGGTGTAGAGTCGGGGATTCTCAAGGTAGGGGTGCGCTCAGGACTCAGGGGATTTATACGAGTGGCATTTTGGATTCCAGAAGCGAAAAACTGAGGACATCCCGTGTCAGGGATTGAGGTTTAGCCTCGAGGGTGACTTGCACTTGTGTATCTCGCGCGGCTGCAAACCTGCCAACACGGGGCAGGCTTGCTACTGTAGCAGACACCTGCGGCTCACATGGCGCAATGTTAAGTTTCTTGGCAATGCAGAAAGCCAGCGCAACACAGCATTTGCGCTCAAAAGGTACAGCATCAACCTTCACAAAGGTACTTGAATCATCATGCGTGCTCTGGCCTCCAAGGCTATCAAAGACGCCAGGCAAAGACGACACAATCGGCATCAGCGCTCTCTTTGCAAAATTCGAAAACGCATCCCAGATCTTAACCTCTGAGCCGCTAAACTGGAATCCCTAAATCCTCAGCAATAAGACTCTTGCGGAGTGATCTGGTCCGCAGGAACCAAGGCCACAATCAGGCGTGTGAGAACGGGAAAACTGGAGAGAGCGTGTGGACTTCGGCTTTTGCTCGGTCACCATGACCTTTGCCCGACTGTATGCAGGAGGACAACAGGAGCGCTTAAAACACATCAAAGTTTTGTTTAGAACCCTCAGCTTGACATCCTAAACTCCAAGCCCCCAGCAGCGAGGCTACCCGAAAGCCTAAACCCTATATGGCTTAGATGTTGATAATGGAAAATAAAATGGAAACTACAAGGAATGTAGGGTTATATAGGGGTTATATAGGTATACCCCAAACCCAAAGCCTAAAGCAAGGAATTGGCTCCGGGACGGTCGAATTCGCGCGGCCGTCCTGTCTGTCTGGCCGGGAACGGAACCTTTGTCTGACATATGTCATGGAAGGGGTGACATATGGTTTAGGGTTTAGGTAGGGGTAAACAGGGACAAGTACCCCCCCAAATGGAGAATCAAATGGGAAATTATATGAAAAATGAACTGGAAGCTACGATCTAGGGCTTCTGCTATCTCATTCTGATATGTAGTAGTTTCCATTTCATGTTCCATGCTCTTGACTATTTGGTTCTGCTGATAGGTCCCCAGGCCCCCATAAAATGTAAGGGGCTGTTCGGAGGGAGCGTTTGGCTTTTAATGTTCTAGGTTGTTGGGGTTCGGGGTATTAGGGTTTTGGGGCTCAGGGCTTAGGATGTTAGGATGTAGGTTGGAGGTTTGCGAGGGTGTGGTGTTGGCGTGCAAGGTTTGAGGTCTTAGTGTGCTAGGGTTGAGGGGGTGGGATTTCTGGGTGCTACGGGGTTGGAGCATTGTCGTTTTTGTTGTTATAGGGGTTAGGGTGATTGTTATGGGACTTCTTGTGTGGACTTCCCAAATCCATTGGGAATTCCCAAGTACAGCCGCAGCCCCCTGCTTTGAGACAAGCCTTTCACTTCTCACCCTGTGGCTCTACGCGTGTGAGTAAGAAGACCTACTGGGGGTTCAAAGTCTACAAGCAAGGCTGGGTTAGAGGTGCAGGGGCCTTGTCCTGATTCTGCACATTAAGATGCATGCAGGGGATCCTGATGTCGAGACAGAATATAGAAAGGTGAAGAATTGGAAGCACGTTTTCTGACATCGTTACAAGGGTTGGTATAATTTTTAAGACAGCCTCAAGCCCTAATTCAAGTAGGCCCCTACAATAGCCACCTTCAAGCCCTACTCCAACTAGGCCCCTACATGAGTCTAGCCCGTAAACCCTAAATCGCTAAACCCTAAACCCCTAAACCCCAAACCCTAAACCCCTAAACCCTAAACCCCTAAACTCCTAACCCCAAACCCCAAACCCCTAAACCTTCAGCATCCCAGGACTCCAGGGGGCGAGACTCGCTTGCGGTGGCACAGCTCTTGCACTCCCACCACTACCGCAGCTGGGTGATGGATTAGGGTTTAGGGTCTAGGGATTAGGGATTAGGGTTTAGGGTGAACCTGGGGAACTTGTATGGAATGAAAAAAACTAGGTACCCTAGTAGTACCCTTTTTCCCTTTTTATTTGGAGGTCTCCTTATGAAAGCTGAATAGTAGGAAAAAGGGTACCCTCATTATTAAGGGGTTACTGGGGAACCTAGTAAAGATTCTGGGTGTCCCTGTTAAGTAGGACATTCTGCAATAAGAAGGGGTACGCGACAATCTCCAGAAGCTGGGCCATCGACAAAACAGAGGTAGAACCACTGCTGGGACCTGACAGTTTCCCTTTGCCACTGTCAGCAGGACACCGCAACAACAACAAAACGCGAGAAAAGGCGACTACAGGGAAACACACACACACACACACATCTTCCTTTTTGATTTTCCTTGTCATGGGAAAGCAGTATCCCCATCAATCCGTATCACTGGGCTGGATCTCAGATGCTGGCTCAACAGACGCCCAGTGTCAGGTTTAGGAGTTCGGGTTCCGCGGGTGGAGCGGGATTTTGGTTTTCTCTGCTGTTGCTTCGCCGGAGTCGTTCCCTCATAGTGGAAAATCAAACAAACATGAAAATGGAAGATGGAACCTGGGGCAACGTACTGTAGTGGCTACTGTACTAGGGATATTTTAGTTCCCTAATCAGTGGTGGAGAGTCAGATGGAATTAGAGACTGGGCAATGACATAGAAGCTAGAATTACATAGTGTCTTATACAGATTAATGAGCCTATCGACCGAGATACTGAAATCCCTAATACTGAAGAATTTATTGGACAAGCGGACAGAACATGAAATGGAAACTTGGCTTGTCCCATTCCTGAAGCCCTGTACCCTGAAAAACCTAAACCCCAACCATTCCAGCCTTGAGAAGAAAGGCCTTTGCAAGGATTGCAGGGTTCTGGGATGCCACTCCCAGATTCTTGTTTGGCTGTGTGGAGCTTTGCACTAGCGGCTGCAGTAGTGCCTACTTATCGTGCAGCAGATGCTCCTCATTCCAACTTGATATGATCCGTAACCTTAAGGCGTAAACCCAGTTGTGGTGGTTTGCCCAAAATTCGTGCTACCCTTCGTGGGGTCCCTTATCATATTTTCAGTTTTTGGGTGGTGAAATTACCTCGTCGTTCGCAAGAAGGGGAAGAATGGATCCCCATGGTAGCCCCTGAATGATTCCCAATGATAATCCCTGCGATCCATTCCTGCATTCCCGCTACTCACCAACTCTATATAGCCGAACAATTACAGTCCCGGTGTACATTTCATTTACGTTCGAATTTCCAATTGCTTCTCCATGATCCCTACACTTCCTAAAACTCAAAATCCTGAAGTGTCCATTTTCTTCTCCCTTGTCTATTTGATTCTCCAGTATCCCCTAAACCCGGAATCCAAATCCTCAAAACCTAAACCCTCAGTTCTCATCCCCTCTCAAACCTACGTCGTCCGCACAGGCCTGTCTCTGACCTACACGGAAGACGAGCAGGAACACCGGAAAGAAGACGCATGGCACGAAAGCTTTTAGGTTCATCCCTCTCCCCTAATAGTAGAAATTCCGTCGAATAAGAATGCTATAGCACATAGAGAACATGCTGTTGTTAGGAGTTTAGCGCTTCGGGGTTAAGATCTAAGGTTGGGGGGCTCCGGATTTAGGATGCAGAGCAATGTTAGGGGAGGACATGAACCCTAAACCCCTAAACCCTAAATCCCTAAACCCCCAAACCCTCAAAACTCCAACCCCCAATTACAAAACCTTACAAAACCCTACAAACCCATACAAAACCCCCCAAAACAATAAACCCCTAAACTCTAAGCCCCTAAGCCCTTAGAAGCCCCAGGATGCAGAGGTGCTGGCCGCCCTGGGAACCCTTTCCGCAGCCCAGGGGATGGTCCTCATGGCCTCAGCAGCCGAAAAAAGCGAGTTTTGGGGAGATGGGTGGAGTCAGAGGGGGGCGGGGTGGGTTGGGGGTTTAGGGTTTAGGGTTCAGGGTTTAAGGCTTAGGGTTGAGGGTTTAGGGTTTAGGGTTTAGGGGGTTTAGGGTTTAGGGGGTTTCGGGCAGAGAGCCCAGGTAGACTGAGAGTTTAGGGTGTGGGGTAGGACGGCTCAGAGATTGTTGACAAAATTGTTTGTAAGGGCATGCCTTTTATGGGAATCTTAACCAAAAACACATGAGATATGGTCTAAACTCCTAGCATCCCCGTAGTAATCTCTATAGTAGTCCTCTATATGATCCTCTGTATAACCCCTTTAAAGAGCTCACATGCTTGAAGGGGCTACCAGACCAACCCCTTGGCCCGGAGCAGTCGTACACGTTTAGGGTTTAGGAGTTTGGGGTTTAGGGTTCCGGGTTTAGGGTTTAGGCAGTACTCTTGATGCAACAAATCCTGCATGGCCTGAGTATACTATAGTATCATGATTCCCAAGGTTTAAGGCGTCCACACGAATGGCCCAGGCAGACATTGACAGTACTTCATGTGAGAGTTTCTCAAAACAAGGATACTCTGGGGACCTCGCGAGTACACGAGCGCGTTGCAGTCCTGGGGCTCTGTGTAAGCATTGTGCAGGACCGATTATGCACCGCTCCCATCACCCCTAGTCCCTGTTCCCTGAGCCCTAAACCCCAAACCCTCAACCCTGCATTTTCTATGCTGGGTGGAAATTATTTCAAAGAAATTCTACCCCGAATGTCTCCCGCCCTAAGTCTTTTGGACCCCAATTTGAACACGTGGAGCTAGCCCGCAAGCTGCAGACAGAAAAAGAGCAGGCGTCATAGCGCGTAAGCAGTCAGCCTGCATGACCCCAGCAAAATCCTCAAACCTAGTCCCCCTGAAGTAGATAGAATATGGCTTTGGGTATATAATAAGATCCCCATATACCCCATATTCTATCTACTTAAGGGGACTATAAACTGTTTTTACCGCGCGCACATCAAGCGCTCGAGGAGTGCTGCAAAGTGCTGCCGCAATTGCCGAATACTCCTGCAAACGGACTAGGGTTTAGGGTTTAGGGTTTAGGGATCAGGGATCCTAGGGCAGTTGAGTGGTGTTTTTTTGGTGGTTGAACCCAGTAAGGTTATGTTCCTTATATAAGATACTATACCCCAAAAGGAGGATATACCCTTACTCTATATTGGGTACCATAGTATCCCCAAATAAAATACTACTCAGTTGAAGTATATGCTTGATTTTAAGGGTGTTGGGCTCTACTGGTATCCAATTCTAAACCCTAAACCTTAAATTCTCAAACCTACACTCCAAAACAAGGTCGTTTGGGTTGAAGGTTGACCGCGGAGCTCGGGGTTGAGAGTGCACGTTGATGGAGGAAATCTCGCATATCTTAGGGTACCTAATGTACTGTAACTCCTCGGAATTATAGGTAATGCGGTGTTGCAAGGTTTCCTTCATCAACAATAGCATTGAGAGGTTCGGTTGGGGTAGTAAGGTTTAGGGCGTCGTGCTGAGAGTTGTAATTTGGGGTGTCGTGTTCCGGACGAAACTTTGCTTGGGCGTTACTTCGAGAAGTGCCTGCACATCAGCATTATACTGGAAAACCCATGTAACGCAGCAATCCATAATACCCGCCTGAACCTTAGACTCTAAACCCTGAAACCCTGAATCTTCTCTAGCACTTCCCCAAATCCCTCAGGTTTCCCCATGACCTTGTCCCACTAATAAAAGCCAGCCCCCTCTGAAGGACCTAGTATGTCTACGCTGCTTCAGGGTGGAAGGTCTGCAGCTGATATCGTAGTTATACGGACTAGCTGGGCCTTAAATAGAAATATATATGGGGAGACGTAGAACCTGAATTTCTTTTTGTCTGGGCCTAGGGATTATGCTCAGAATTAGAACAACAATACCAAAAATAATACTAGTAATAGAAAATAAGAAAGCTATGAATAATAACAATAGTAACAGTAAGAATATCTATAACAAGTTAGGGTTTAAGGTTAAAAGTTTCGCATCCTTTCACAGAGGGGGTTTGGGGGGACCGAGGGATGTACAGGGACGGTGGAGGGCTTAGGGTTTAGGGTTTAAGGTTTGGGGTTTAGGGTTTAAGGTTTAACGTGTAGGGTTTGGACAGGGATTCTCGGAAAGGGATGAGAGATGTCCATAATAAGGAAATCGGTGACAATTCTTGAGATGCGTTTATCCGGCAGGAGGTTGCCAAGTATGTGGAATTCCGTTTGAGATTCTACCTGGACCCTCCAATGCAGTACCTTTTTGATACTCCTAATAAGAGTCCTAACCCAAAAACAGACCAAACCCAAAAAGGAACTACATTGGAGGGTCTTGGCAGGCCCTAAGCCCTAAACCCGAAACCCTACACCCTAAGACCCCTAAGACCCTAAGACCCTAAACCGCAGGATCAAGAGCTTAGAGCTTAGGGTTCTAGCTACCGTTCCGTGTTCAACTTGAAGGTTCAGGATTTTAGCCAAAGTATCATTTAGGGTTTAGGGTTTAGGGCCCCTAAACCCTAAACCCTAAACCAGGGCTTAGGGTTTAGGGCTTCAGGCTTAGGGTGTAGGGTTTAGGGCTTAGGGTTTAGGGCCCTAAACCGTAAACTTAGGGTTAGGGTTAGGGTTAGGGATGCCTTCACCCAATGGTTTGGGTTTAGCCTAGCTTTCAGCCCCCTTAGATCCCTAATTGAGGGAGGGGGTATCCTTGCATTTAAGCACCATTTGACAGCTTTAGGTTGCAAGTTCCCTGAACCTCTACGGGTACACCCGGAGGAGGGGAAGGTCTCTCATCCACCTTCAGTAGATAAATTCGGGATCGACAGTCCCCCGTAGGTAAACCCTCAACCCTATACCCTTGGTCCCTAAAATCCCGGAATGGTGTCATGGGGATGACTACAGCTAACAGGCTCTCAGCCCCAAAGGAGTAGATGTCGCCGCATAGGGTTCGGGGTTTGGGGTTTAGGGTTTTGGGGCCCAGTGTATAGGGTTCATGGGTGCTAGCTGAGACGGGAACTTGTACAGGGCTTGTTTTAGACAAGCATGATTCAGGGCGTACGACTTAAAGCCCATGGTTGTATTTGGGAACCCTAAACCCTAAACCCTAATGGTTGGATTTAGGATTCAGGGTTTGCGCTGCGTCCCCTTGCAGACACACCTCAAGCCGGCCCGAAGCCCCTGGAGGCCCCTGGAGCCCCCTGCAGGCCTCTGGAGGCCCCTGGAGGCCCTGAAAACTCCTGGAGGCCCCTGGAACGGCCTGGAAGCGCCTGGAAACCCCCCCACATGCATGGATGATTTTTTTGCTATGGCTTACAATATATACAATGTCTTGTTTATGGGTTTCGCGTTTGGGGTACACTTAATTGGGATTTGCGGTGGATTATGACAAGAGCACTTTTGCGAGATACGAGGAGTGTTAGCTACCGTTCTGTGGCTAGACCCCAATATACATTTAGACTCTTGGTCAAGTGCTTGTGGACACCA
>CAJNIZ010001755.1:0-27705 GCA_905231905.1 Symbiodinium pilosum
CCCCCCCCCCCCCACCCCCCCCACGTTTCTAGGCTGTAAGGGAGAAAGGAAGAGGGTTTTCACCCTCTCCGTTACTGAAACCATCCAACACGCCCCCCAAGGTCGGCGGACCCTATACCCCTAAACCCTGAACCCTTTAAACCCTAAACCCCTAAACCCTAAACCCTCTTAAACCCTAAACCCTAAGGGGGTTTAGTTATAGGGCTTGGGATTTAGGGTCCATGGCTTCGGAGTGAGGCTTTAGGGATGTGGATTCAGGGCTTACGGCGTAGGATTCAGGCCTTATAGTCCCCCTGAAGTAGATAGAATATGGGGTATATGAGGATCTTATTATAATATACCCAAACCCATATATTCTATCTACTTAAGGGGGACTATAGGTTTAGGATGTAGGGCTGCGGGTTTGGAGTAGTGTCGGGGTTTGGGCTTTGGAAAGTTAATTACGCTTAGGGGTTTAAGGGCCAGGTTGTAAGTTTCAAGGAGCAGGATATGCGGGTTGATGTCGACAAGCTGACTTACTTGCCTGCCTTCCAAACAAAGCCCTAAACCCTAAACCCTAAACAAAGTGGCAACCCCAGAACCCCCTTAAAGGCACAGTGGTCTCTATGGGCCCCTGTGTTGGGGGGTTCATGTTTTTTGGGGGAGGGTACATTCCGGTAGTTGTGGGGTATCCTCTATAAATTCCATGACGCGCCGCTGTTCTGGGGTTTACAAGGTTTAGGGCTTTAGGGGTTTAGGGTTTAGGTTTATTGCGTGGTTGGGAGGCCCTGTGTCAGCAACATTGCCAGTAGGCGCAAGTTTGTTTGGGTTTGCGACTCTTTCAACACCAAACTTAGGGGTACCATTTGGGTGGCCCAATGATAAGGATTGTAGTATTTTGGGGTTAGCAGTTCTTAGTAGGGATCCTCGCCTATTCCCTTTGGAGCCGTCTTTCAATTCCGCGCTGATAGTCGCAGGTCGTATGAAGAAAATATGGTACTTTCCCAAAATAAGGGGACCCCAATATAGACCCCAAAATACTACAATCCTTATCATTGGGCCACCCAAATGGTACCCCTAAGTTTGGGAAACCCCCTCATACATATATATATATATATATAGATATATTGGACAGAGCAGGACGTAATTATTTGGGGATGGGTTAGCTGCTAAACCTTAGCCTAAGCCGTAGGCGCTTAGGCCAGAAACTGTGAGCTCCAAGTTGTAAAGCCCACTGGGTTAAGGCTTAAGGTTTAGGGTTTAGGGTTATAAGCCTACTTTCGGAATCCTAAAGCCACACCCTAAACCTATACCCCCCCTTAAGTAGATAGAGTATGGCTTTGGGTATATTATAATAAGATCCCCATATACCCCAGATTCTATCTACTTAAGGGGGACAATAAACCCTGAAGCCCTAAGCCACAAACCCTTGACAAATCCCAAACCACAGGCTGTAAAACCTAAACCCTAAGGCGGCCGCCCAGGTGCCGCCCAACTCACGCAACCCAAGTGCTGTCGTCTGGTCCAAGGCTCGTGTTAGAGCGGTGGAGTTGGGAGTCGGTGGCTCGGGGTAATATCCGGGTAATATAGGGTTATATGAACCATAATCTAAACTCCTTAAAAGGGGGTTATATATGGGACAATATAGGGGAGTACTATAGAGGATATTAAGGGGGATACTAGGAGTTTAGACTATGGCTCGTATGGGGGTAGTATAGGTTTGTATTGGGATAATGGAAAAGAAAATGGAAACTACTAGTATATGGGGGTATTATAGTACCCGAAACCTTGGGAATAATGGCTCTAGAGGGTGTATTCCATGCCTGTCATTCTAGGAACAGCCTCACAATCAGAGAGAGGCTGTCGTGATCAAGGATTTGGGTTTCAGGGAGGTAAGCGGAGAGGAAAATGGCCTTGAATCCCAAACCTTCACAGTCCTCAGCCCAAACCCCAAGCCCTCAACCCCAACCCCCAACCCTAACCATTCAAAGCCGAACCTTAGCCCAAACCCCTAAGCCGAAGCCCCAAATAAGGGTTTAGGATTTCGGGCTGCAGCCCAAGCATTCCAGATGCCCAACCCTAATCTCTAATACAGCCCAGGGTTTGGGGCTTAGGGCTTGGGCACTTTTGTCCCAAAAGAGCGAAGCCCCTTTCTGGCCGAGAAAGAAAATTCTCTTTCCCTCAAGTATGTCTTATGTTGGGTGGACCCCCCACCCAGTAATAGTGACTATTATGGAAAATAAGGATTATGTTAGGGTCCTCTTATATTCCTATTATACCACTATTACAGGGTGGGGGGTCCTCCTAAGTCTTATGCTTCAAACGACTGTGCACTGGGCCAACCAACCTGGCTTCGAAAAGTTATTGCCACCTGCTTTTTAACTTGTAACACTAGGCCTCCATACCGGATCAATGTTACGGATCCTCTTTTTTTTGTGTGGATTCCTTATATTTATGTAAAAAAGGATCCTTGTTTCTTCCTAGGGTAATGTGGGCTAAGCTTAGCCCCGTCTAGATGAACATACATGGGGATGTAGGTACAGCTATCATTGGGTTATAGTTCGCTGAACCCCTAAAGCTTAAACTCCAAACAGGCCTTCCATACTCCAAGCGCTCTATCCCTGAACCCAAAACCCTACACCCAATAAGCCCTAAACCGCATTACCTCCTGGAATGACAAAGAAAGTCCAGGAGATTGCCGACCTTCAAGCTACCTGCCCTAAGCCTCCAAACCCTGAATCCCACACCTAAACCCTAAACCCTAGGCGCTCCACTCTGAGCAACCTGCTTTGGGGTTTAGGGTTCAGGGGATGTCCCCACTGAATAGGGCTCCCAAAGCCCTAACTCCTAAACCCTAAACCCTAAACCCTAAACCCTAAATCCCATCCCCTGCGCTTTCAGGTGAAGCAGTATAAGCTCGCAAACGAGCTGCCGCTGCAGCCCCCATCGCTAGCTGCGGCCTCAGTCAGACAGGGCTTAGGGCTTAGGGTTCAGGACTTAGGGTTCAAGACTTAGGGTTCAGGACTTAGGATTCAGGGCTTAGGTTTCAGGGCTTCGGGCGGGCTTAGCATTTAGGATTAGGTTTGGAGGTTTAGGAAGCAGGGTATACGGTTTAGGAACAATCCCGTTCCATAACTCCCTCCCCCCAACCCGCTTCAGAATAAATATTCCTCCTGAATGTACTGTATGTTGATACTATATTAATTAATTGTGAATACTTTTGAAGACCGGCGCAGAGGGGGGGGATTGTAAGTGGAGGCGATTACAAAAGGGGCTTGGGATGTACTGCCTACGGGTTTAGGGTTCAGGGCTTAGGCGTTAGAGTTCAGGGTTTAGGGACTAGGGCTAGCGCAGAGATTTTGGGGCTCCTAAACCCTAACATCCGAAACGCAGAAACGCTAAGCATGAGATCTTTACACAGATGCTAGCAAGGGCAAGGCTTCGCATTGTCATTCGCTACTCCGAAGTCCCATGAGTTTCCGCGTGCTTCCATGAAAAGATGCCCCTGGTGCCTGAAACAAGGGCCATGGTTAAACCCTAAACCCCAACCTTAAAGCATAAGACCTAAATTCAGGGTTTGTGTGAGTTTGTCATCATGGCCAACTGCCGACCAAAGACCATAGACTTCTTTGAGGCTTAAGGTTTGGGCTTAGGGTTTAGGACTTAGGGTTCCAGATGCGCCTCTTATGGGGTTTAGAGTTTAGGATTTAGGGTTCAGGGTTTAGGGGGTTCAGCGTGGCACAGGTTTAGTTCAGGGATTAACCCAACATGTCACTAGATGACCCCTCAACGCGAAGCCCCTGCGCACAAAACCCCAATCCCTAAAGCCTAAACCCTAAATAGTAGTTTCCAATTTGTTTTCCATTATCCCTTTATAACCCTATATAAATTATAGTACTTTCCATGTTATTTTCCATTATCCCTCTATAACCCTTATATGAATTATAGTAGCTTCCATGTTATTTTCCATTATCCTTCTATAACCCCCGTATAAACTACAGTAGTTTCCATTTTCTTTTCCATTATCCCTGAATCCCGAGCCATCCAACCCATAAAGCCTAAACCCTCACATGGGGGGTTCCCAAAACTAGGGGTACCTTTTGAGGTTATAGTATCTTTGGTATACGTAGATTGGGGTCCCCCTACTTTGGGAAATTATCAAATGACATTCAGGGCGTCGGAGCCACGGGAAGAGATCGCAGTCGCAGTCCGCGGCGCAATGGTCAGGAGGAGGAGCGGTGTTCAGGGGCTGGGGGATGAATTCAGGGTGGGAGGTTCCGAAAGTTAGGGGTACCGTTTAGGGATCCCTATAGTAAGGATCATAGTATTTTGCGGGTTTATATTGGGTTCCCCCTAGTTTAGGAAACTACCAGGGTTTCGGGCTTGGGGATCCTAAACCCTAAACCGCGTCAGGGTTGCGCGCTTCACGGGTTTAGCCTCCAAGAACCTGGAGCTCTAGGCTGCGGGAGTTCCGGGTTTAGCTTTTTTCAATAGGTTTGGGTTTAGTTTGGGTACCGCCCCCACCCAGTAACAGTCCATATTAGGGGTCCTAGTAAGGGCTATATATAACCATATTATAATTATTATCCAACTGTTACTGAGGGGGGGCAGTACTGAAGGTTTAGTAGTGGTATTGTGAAAGGCCTGATCAACATTTCCCGACAACTGCCAGACATGGGTTCGTATTGGGGAATACATACGGATTAGACCAAACTACCAAAGAAAGCCCATGCCTACCCTTTATGGTCCCTTTGAAAGCCTAACATTGACAGTAGCTCATATGAGCTATAGTCTAACCTCCTAGTTTCCCCCTTAATAACCCCTATAGTGCTCCCCTATATAATCCCCATTAAACCCCTTCGAGGAGTTTAGATTTGGGCTCATATGGGGTATCCTAGCATCATGTACAGGGTGTAGTCAGTGTCGTCATGAATCGATGGGCCTCGAGCTCTCTGGGTTTTTAAAGGGTTTAGGGTTTAGGGTTACCGGCAGAAATAGTATCTGGACCCCAAAAGTAGGTGGAATAATGGCCGAACAACCTTTACACACAGCACAAAAGGCAACTATTCTTTTTACCTTTGGGGCCCAAAATTAAGGGTTTAGGGTTTAGGGTAAACCGCTACAAACAGCCAAAGAGGCAACTGCTCTACAGACTTTTGGAGCTCCAGGTATACATCTCAGTTACCCTAAACCCTAAACCCTAAACTCCAAACCCTAAACCACCCTTGGCAGGGTTCTGTGGACCACCCCGCTATAGGATCCTCTTATGATTTAGGGTTTAGGGTTTAGGGTTTATGATTTAGGGTTTAGGGTTTAAGGTTTAGGGTGTAGGGTTTAGGGTTTAGGGGACTCTTATGAGCTAATGTCAATGGTTTAAAAATCGCCTAGTATCCTCCTTACTAAACCCTATAGTAGTCCCCTATATAAGCCCTTATATCCCCCCAGTAAGGAGTTTAAACTATACCTCATATGAGCCAGAGGGTTTAGGGTTTAGGGACCCTTTAGAGTGGACATATAGCTGGGGCAATGGAATTGGGGGTTTGACGCTTAGGGGTTTTGAAGCAGCCTTTGGCCTTCTAAACAAAAGGTTTAGGGAAAAGGGTTAGTACCTGCCGCGTCGCCGAAAAGAAAACATGTTAAAACCTTAGAAGCCATGACCCCTAAAAATCAAACACTACCTTGAACGCCGGTAGATCACAACTAATTTGGGGTGACTGTTCACTGCTCCCTCTGTTTAGGGTATATAAATCATTGTTTTGGGTAGCTGGGCTTTCCAGGTACATCTTTAGCCCTAAATCAAATGGTCTTTGAAGCCCGAATTTGCCAAAGCCGCTAGACCCCAAGCGATAACGCCCAGCACTCCGCTTCCTGATGCGTGGTTCGGGGTTTCAGGTTTAGGGTTTAAGGGTTTATGGTTTAGGGTTCCAAACGCAAAATCCTACCCTTGAACCCCAAACTCGAACTCCTAAACACGACGACATCCCAGACTGCCAACCTGGTTTAAGGTTCAGGAGGGTCAGGTGGACTAAGCAATTAAGCAGTTTATTAACTGGGATAGCTGGTGTTACTTCATGGCTTGCAGGGGTGATCTGTATATATACTTCTACTAACTGACCCTAGACCCTCAACCCTTAAACTCTATACGCCCGACTTTCCTAACTAAGCACGCTTGAGTCTCCAAACAAGCCGTACGCCGTGTGTGAATAAGCCCCTCTAAACCGCCAAACCCTAAACTCCCAAACCCTTAATCCTAAACCCAAACCCCCAAACCCCAAAACCTAAACCCCAAAACCCTAAACCCAAACCCGAAATCCCCAAACCCCAAACCCTAAACTCCCAAATCCTAACCCCTAAACCATAAACTGTGTCAGGCTGCATTTGTTGATCTTGGCATGGGCCCACCTCCAGCAGTGGAGCTGGACGAAAGGCTGCCGTCATTTGGTTTAGGATTTAGGGTTTAGGGTTTAGGGATTGGGGGTTTGGGGGTTTAGGGATTAGGGTTTGGGGGTTTGGGTTTAGGGTTTAGGGCATTTAGTTTTTAGTACTTAGACTGGGCAATTTAAAGGTGATCTCACCCGACCTCATCCTAAAGGGTGGTTTATAGAGGGAATAGTACCAAAATGGCTTTAACTTGGGAGTTGAACTTATTCTAAATTACCTTGATTCAGATGTTTAAGGATTTTGGAGCTTTCGGCCTCAGGATTTAAGATTTAAGGGGGTTACGTTCTGGGAAGCTTGCAGAATGTGCTTGCGATTCTTGCAAGCCAAAGTATGTTGCGCAGTGCTCTACTTGGTGCATCTAAAGAGCCCATGCCAATACAGCTTGAAATCTCTTATATATGGCGGCTTGGCAGGGACTGATGTGGTAGAAAGAGGTGTAGGTGTTGGGGGGGGTTTAGGCATTTCAGCTTTGTGCCTTGTTTTCAGCTTGTGGGCTTCAGGGATTAGGCACGTGTGACTTGACGGTGTAGCGTTTAGGGTTGCCTGGCATTTCTGGGTTTGGGGTTCAGGGTTTAGGGCTGGAAGCTTGAAGCAAAGGGCCCGATAAGCACCGTAGGATCGGGGACTTTTCCAGCTGGCCGTTCCAAAGTTAGACCTTCATATAGGACTTGCAGAGGCTTTTTGCGTGATTGGTTTTCAGATCGTAAAGCGGGCATTTCTCAAAGCATATGTATATCTGTATATATATATATATGTGCACAAGGCATCTACCATAGACAGCCTGAAGCAGCCAGATGGTTGAGGGTTTGGGGTTTCAATTGTACAGGGGTTACGGTTTATTGAAATTCTCAATATGACCACAAGGCTCTGCCATTTTGAAACACCCTCAACCCTAAACCCTGGGCCCTACGCACTGAATTCTACATGTCTCTGTAGCCCCTGCGTACCTTAGGCCCATTGTCAAATGAACCCAAACTCTAAACTCTGGACTCTAACGCCCTTCAAGCCCAAGCCTATAACCCCAGACCCCGCAGCCCAACACCCAAACCCGAAGAAAAACAAATAAGCATCCTATTACCCAAAATACCCTAAATCCTGAACCCTAAACCCCTATTACCCAAAACCCTACACACGCCAGGTGTTCGCAGAAGTTCAACACCCTTCCCCCAGAGATGCAAAAGCAGATCCTCGCCGAGGCAAGCTCCAATGCCCTTAAACCCTAAATTATTAAGATTTAGGGTTTAGGGAAGTTCAGGGTTTTTGGAAGTCTAGGTTTAGGGTTGGGGTTCTAGGGTTTGGGGTTTAGGTCTTAGACCATTAGCCCATGTACTCCTATTACAGGTACTCACAGGGTTAACCCTCGGTAGGGGTCCTAAGTGTCACGTAGTAAAGTTTAGGGTTCAAGGGTCTTAGTTTTTGGGGCTGAGGTTTTTAGGGCTTGGGATTCAGTATTTTAAGTTTTGGGATTTAGGGTTTTAGGGTTGGGGATTTAGGGTTTGATAGGGTATAGGGATTGTAGGGCTGTAGGAGTTTCGCGTGTAACTCACGGCCACTTGCAGTGAACGATTCTTGCTATTAGGTCAATCCCCCCACCCAGTAATGGGTACTGCAAGAGATTATTGTAGGTATATTAAGGCCCTATGAAATCTCTATCAAACAGCTATTTCTGCAGGGGGGTCTAACCTAATCTTGCTACCGCTCTCCCCCCTTCGTTGGGCTGTTGCGAACTTCTGAGCGAAGTCGCACGGTCACCTTGGCTTTCATACCCGATTTGGGTTTAGGGTTAGGGTTTAGGGTTTAGGGTTAGGGTTTAGGGTTTAGGGTTTGGGGATTTAGGGTTTAGGGTTTAAGGTTTGGGGATTTAGGGTTTAGGGTTTAGGGTTATGGGGGTGAGCGGAGTGACTGTGACTCAGCGCAGGTGCCAGCAAACTGTCGCAACCCAAGTGCTTACGTCTCTCGGCTTGCAATTAGGCTGTAAGGCCACGCGGTTTAGGGTTGAGGGATTAGCCTGTAACCTGGTTCTTAGTCGGGCACAAAGTATATAGGGATTATATAGGGATTCTATTCCCTTATTCCCTACTAAAAAAACAGTAAGGTAAGGGAAAATAAGTATCCGAAATGGAGAATCACATGGTAAAGAAAGTGGCAGATCAAATGGAAACTGGGGTTAGGGTTAAGGGCAAAATGGGGAATCAAAAGGAAAGTATAAACTGGAATGGAAGTTAGGTTTGGGGTTAAAGTATACTAGCCCCGCATGGGAGCATCAAATGGAGGAGAAAACGTAAGATGGAATGGAAACTGGGTGGGAAGGATTACAAAGGTATATGTAGAGGAATGGAATGGAGACTGGGCGAGAAGGATTACATAGGTATAGGCATATGTAGAGGAATCGGAAAGGGACACTTGTATGTAGGCTAGGAGTGCTTGCAGAAGGGGGATTTCAATGGGCAGGGTTCAGATCAGCCCTAAACCTGAAGCCCTAAACTCCATACAGGGTCCTGGGGAGCTTTTACAGGGAAACTCAGGCTTATGGTTTAAGGTTTAGAGTTTGGGGGTTTGTTTAGGGTTTAGGTTTTAACCCTAAGCCCGAAACTCCCTGAACCAATAGTCCGAATTTCGAGATGGAGGGAATACCTGAATTTGATCTTCTCATATTGAACACCCTTTTAAAAGGGCTTAGGGCTATACAGGGCGATATAGGGGAATGGAACAGCAGTTTACATGCAAACTACTTCATCATCTTGGGTTTAGGGCTGACATTGTGCACCTCCCCCAACCCTAATGTTGAACCTGTCCCCCCATAAAAAAAAAATCTGAATTATGGGGGGTGGTGTATGTAAGGTTCTGGTGGGGAGGCTTTAATATTAGATTGAAGTGACCTGTACTTGTAACCAGTCTTCGGTGGGTCTACTATGGGTTTTCATGTGGTTCTAGATTCCTTGCAAACAATGGTAGACGTTATTTGTAAGGTACCACATTGGTACAAATTGAGGCTTCTCCGCAAGGCGCTATGTAAACCCAATTTCTATTTCATGTTCCATGTTCTTCTCCATTTGATTCTGCATTTGTGGTAACTGTAGAGGCCAGAGGATTCAAACCCTATATCAGCCGTATATTAGAACCCTCAACCCGAAACCCTAAACCATCAAAACCGTATATGCCCCTCATATAACCTTACCTACCTATACAGCACCTAGACTCCAGACCTAAGCCCCCAAGCCCCACACCCGAAACGGTGAAGCTGCAAGGTTGGTATGTGGGGTTATGGGTTTTGGGTTTAGTGTTTGAAGCTTGGGGTTCGCCTTGAGCGCCAGCTGATTTCAGGTCTGGCTTTGCTTGATGCTCCGTTTGCAAGATAGAGCTCCTGAACCTATGATTGAGACCCCCTAAGCCCTGAACCCTAAACCCGAAACTATGATTGAGACCTTGGGTTTGGGGCGATGGGGTCATGAAGAATGTTTGTTGCCTTTCTTTCTGCAAGTCCTATACAACTAGGCTTTACTTGTGCTATGTTTTTGGAGCTTTTCTTATTTGTATACACCATCAAAGGCATCTGAAAGGGAGGGTGGGTCGTTCCCCCTTGTGGTGACTGTATTTAAAAAGTGTTTTAGCAAGGGGCCACTATAACTCCTGTTATTACCTTTGCGGTACCAGTTTCTGTAAGGGGGACTGACTCGAAACTAAGCCCATAAGCCCCTAAACCCCAAACCCCCAGACCCATAAACCCCTAGACCTTAAACCCTAAACCCCTCAACCCCTAGACCCTAGACCCCTAGATCCATAAACCCCTAAACCAAGTCATCATTCTTCCAGGTCTGGTCCAAGATAAAGACGGTGAGGGTCTGATGCGGTGAAAATTATTCGCTGGCAGATGAAAAAGAAGTTGGCTCAGGATTTGGGATTCAGGGTTTAGCTACAGGGTTATCTAGGATCCCCATCGAAGGGGATCAGAAGGATGTCTTGGTTCTTCTGTCCCTGAATCCTAAACCTAAACCCTCAATCCTAAACCCTCAACCCTAAATCCTAATCCCTGCACCCTAACTAAACCTTACATCCTAAACCCTAAGCCCAGTTGGGAGTTCAGGGTTCAAGGTTCGGATGGAGGCTTCAGGACCGTGCCAAGCTGACCAGATGGTTTCAAACTTCAGGTCGGCAGCTGTAGGCGCAAGCAGGTTGGGGGGTTAACGGGTTTAGGGTTTAGGATTTAGAGGATCCCCCGGCCCACCCTGTTGTAGTGGGAAGTTGCCTCACCCCACTCCTTAAACTAGGTTGCTGTTAAGGAACTTAATTTAAGTTACTATATTGGGAAAACCATATTAATTACCACATATGCCCATTATGGTAACTTAATGTAAGTTCCTCAACAGCAACCCAGTAAAGCCTCAACCTCGGGATCAACAGGCGAATCCTCCGAAACCGCAAAGCTGCAAAAGCCCCAAGAGGTTATAAGTATACGTTAGGAGGACCCCCACCCCGTAATAGTGGTATACTAGGAATATAAGTTAAGAGTATACTAAGAACATAAGTTAAGAGGACCCTAACATAATCCGTGTTATCCCGTATAGTCACCATTACTGGGTGGGGAGTCCACCCAAATTTTCGGTTTAGGATTTAGGGCTTTTAGAACTATGTCTTCTTGGTTTTTGGTGTAGGGTTCAGGGTATAGGTTGGATGTCGGTGCCGCCACTTGGTAACAGTTAGACAAGATATTTCAGCACATTACTTAAAACGCGAAATGCTGCCTCCGTTTAAACCCAAAACCCTGAAGGCCCTAAACCCGTTACTGGGTGGGA
This sequence comes from Symbiodinium pilosum, assembly GCA_905231905.1. Classification (NCBI taxonomy): domain Eukaryota; class Dinophyceae; order Suessiales; family Symbiodiniaceae; genus Symbiodinium; species Symbiodinium pilosum. Next base: position 11,214 of record CAJNIZ010001755.1, read on the forward strand.
CCAGACCCCAGGTATAGGGGGTTCAGGTCATGATGAGGGTTTGGGGTTGTTTAAAGATTGTTGGAGGTTTCTTTCTGGTTTAGGGATTTTATAAGCTTGGGGTTTATGGATTTTGGGCGGTTGAGGGTTTAAGGGTTTCATTCGGCAGCATGTGGAGAGGGGCCCCGATGTTCCTCAAGAGGTCGTGAACCTGTGGCCCCAGGTCGGAAGCACTTCAGATGAATAGGTTACGGGCAGATCTACCTTTCCTAGTTGGTAACATGGGTGTTTTTCAACCGGTCTGCCTACTTTCAGAGCAACCATAACCTACTGACTTGTGGTTAGAGCCTTGTTATTGGTCCCCCAATATGATCAACAACCCTCAGCTCTAAAACCCAAAAGCTCTGGACCCTAAACCAGAAACCACTTGTGGAAGTACATGAGGAAAGTTGAAGAAGAAGTGTCCGTCTACGGGAGTTTCTCATGGGTAGTTTGCTCGTCTCGTGTTTAGGGTTTAGGGTATTTAGGCTTTAGATAGCCTTTATATGCCTTCTAGCCTCCTCATATAAGCCTTAGAAAAGCTTTCTGTAGAGGTAGCCGCGTGGCAACTCCGTAGCTTGAAATCTGAAACCTTAAACTCCACCCGGTAAGTCTCACTTTGAAAAATAGACCCTAAACGCTAAATCCCAGAACCCTACACCCTAAGGGTTAACGATCGAAGCCGACCCCAAACCTCAAACCCTAAGCTCCCAGATGGTGTTCATATGGGAAATACGATAGTCCCAAGCTAGCTTAATTTGAGGTTCCGAAAATATTATGACATAGCCAGGGTCAAGCCTCTGAAGTAGGGCATACTTGGAGGGTCAGGGGCATTTTGGGTTCAGGATTTAGGGGATTTGGTAAGTATTCTAATGTCTCCTGCAAGCTACATATTCATCTACTTCCTAGGTCACTTTGATCCTCGAAGTCGCCTTCCCCAGCCTACGGAACGTGCAAAGACTACTCTCCTTTGTGAAGGGGACCCTGTCAGCTTCTACATTGGCGTGGGGGAGGGTAGGGTTCGGAGTTAGAAGCTGTAGCATGCTTCAACTTAGTTGCCAGTGCAAGCTACAAAGTGCAGAGGGTTTGAATGATTTTTCTTCTGCAAGAAGCTGGATCCTAGCCGGAGTTGCGGCGCATCTCTTGACGTACTGGGGGCGGGTAGGGAATAAGGTAATCTAATCCCCATATCGTATATGCCCTTATTCTTAAACCCTAGACCCCAAAACCTAAACTCTACACTAACCCCAGTAGGTTGATGAGAAACTGCTCATCTTGGTCTTTCATGCAGCCTGTAAGAGGCGGACTCGGCAACCACCAAAAAATTCCTCCGAAAGCCCGGAACTTAGCCCCTAAAGCCAGGAGACCTATGATTGATAAGCCCCCTCCTTTCAAGGGCCTTAATATTAGGATCCTATTATAATCCCTGTTAAGGGGAGGAGGTTTATTAATCACGGGCCTGGGTTAAGCACAAGATCCTGAGCCTTAAGATTTCAGCCCTACACCCCACAGTCCTGCTGTCGGAAGCAGCGACTCCTCACGAAGCTGCGGTCGGGCTCAGACAGCTATGGGCTATTAGACCCTAAATTTTTCTGTTAGGACCCTATGAAGGGTAGATTAAGGTACCTAAACCCTAAACCATAAACCACAACCCTAAACGATTAAGGTACCCTTAAGGTCTAATAGCCCATAGTGGGACAGCTATTGCTGTGCTGCCGAGCGCGGCAGGTGAGGATACATCAGCAGGCCATTTGCCATGGGTTTAGGGTTTAGGGTTAATTAGGGTCTCTGGATCAATGTTACGGATCCTTCATATTTTTTTGGGGGTATAGGATTCCCTATATTTATGTACAAAGGATCCTTGTTTCTTCCTAGGGGAATGTGGGCTAAGTTCTGCTAGGGTACCGCGCGCTGTAGGGTTTAGGGCTTGGCGTTGGGATTGTTTATGGATATTTTGGCCCTAGATTCCTTCCGTGTACGACTATGGTATAGGGTACCTGAAGTCGACCTCAAAACAGAATCGGTAGTTATTTAGGAAGCTACAGTGTATGAGGGGGTACCCTAGCTATGGAGACTCGCATATCCGTCTTTAGTCTGATACATGTTCAAGCCATTTGCCCTATTGCTGCGCTAATCGTGTTGACGAGTTAGGATTTGTAGTAAGCTCCCCCTCTTATTTTGCACTGTCTTTAAGATATCCACACTCCCCTCCCCCACGCACCCTAACATAATTTGTGCAGGCAGTCGGTATACTTCTGCTAGTGCTGTTGTCAGTATTCAAGTATAACCTTCCGAAACTTTGACTTATCACTGCACCAAAGAAGACTTTGCATGATAGGATGATATAGGATGTATTCATGTATAGCCAGGTGCAACATGAGTCTACTGTGGTGCCATGCTTGCAACACTTACTAATTGACGGCCAGGGATTCTGTCATTACGCGCAGGAGTTTTCAGGTGTTTCGAGAGCAGTTCGGTAGAGGGTTTAGGGTTCCTTAAGTAGATAGAATACGAATTTGGGTATATTATAACAAGATCCCACTATACTCCTTATTCTATCTACTTAAGGGAGACTATAAGGGTTCGAAAACCAGAGCATGTGCTTGGATGTGCAGGAAGCATGAGGAGAAGCAATCTGTTTCTGTCCCTTCGGAGAAGATTGGCTTGAGATGTTTCGGAACCTATGTCGACCATTATGGCACAGAGGGCCCGTCTGGAGTGCATTTCTGAGGTTCTTCAGAGTGCCATTGCCGTGGGTTTACAACAAAATTGGTCTAGGGGTAATTGTAAGGATGCTGTGGATCGTAGTAGTTTAGTCAGGTGGAGAGGCATTTTGCTTTTCACACATGCCATGTCAGTGGCTATCTCGGTGATCTTGCTGAGCGGCAGGACTGCTGCTTTACAAGCAGAAACATATGCCTTGTGAAAAGCTTGAGGAAACAGGCACAGACTACTTTCCTGGCTGGAAGCGTTCGACTCCTTGATCAACCTGTAAGTGCTTTTGATGATGCATCAACCACCAAGCATGCCAATCTGCAACATGAAGACATGCTGACCCTGCACCTATCCAAGATACAAATAGCAGCTTGCTCTGGATTTGCGGCATTCACAGCTATTTTGGGGGGACGGGTCCGTCATCGCCTGGGGCAATCCTGGAGATGATGGCGACAGCAGTGCCGTTCAGGACCAGCTAATAGCGTGCTGCAGCTCCAAGCCACCGGTGATGGTTTTGCTTTCACTTTGGCTGATGGCTCGGTCATCGCATGGGGTTTTACCCGCAATGGTTTGGATAGTACTGCCCTTCAGGATCAGTTGAAGAATGTGGAGCAAGTCCAAGCCACTCAACGTGCCTTTACAGCCATGTTGGACCATGGCTCGGTCATCACTTGGGTCGATTCCTTTTATGGCGGCGATAGCAGTGCCGTTCAGGACCAGCTAAAGAATGCGCAGCAGATCCAAACAATGAGAGCACTTTTGCTGCCATTTTGGCTGTTGGCTTAGTGATCACATGGGGCTATTCCGAGAACTGTGGCAACAGCACTGCCTTTCAGGAACAGCTGAAAAATGTGCAGCAGATCTAAGCCATTGGAAAAGCTTTTTCTGCCGTACAGGCCGATGGCTCAGTCATCACTTGGGGCGATGCCGTTGCTGTTGGCAATAGCAGTGCCGTGCAGGGTCAGCTGACGAATGCACAGTAGGTCCCAGGGCATTGAATCTACTGTACACTCTTCAGCTGATCCTGAACGGCACTGCTAAAGGTTTTTTTGGCGCAGAAGCTGCCAAGGAGGTCGAGGCATTTGCAACTAAACCCTAAACCCAAAACCCTTTTGCACAGGTAGTTCTTGCAAGCTCAGAGCTGACGACTAGAAGTCGAAAAGCTCCTGCAACAATCCTCTGGCTGTTTTGAGGAAACCAATGCTATTTGGGGTTTGGATTTAAGGGTTTAGGATTTGGGTTTAAGGGGTTAGGGTTTGGGTTTAAGGGTTTAGGGTTTGGGTTTAAGGGTTTAGGGTTTAGGGCTTAAGGTTTAGGGTTTAAGGGTTTAGGGTTTAAGGGTTTGGGATTTAGGATTTAGGGTTCAGGGTTTAGGGTTTAGGAAGTGGAGCTTAGGGTTTGACGAAACCCTGTGCAATCTCGATACAAGTACATGTACTAAGCGCCAAGACCCTGGGCCATTTATTCATAGTCCCCCTTAAGTAGATAGAATATGGGGTATATGGGGGTCTTATTATAATATACCCCAAGCCATATTGGATTTACTTAACGGGGACCATGATTTAGGCGGTAGCTATCGGCCCCCAAACCCCACACGCCGGAATCAGGTGTTTTCTGAAAGATTGAATGGATCACTAAGTTTAAACGCTTTTATTCCCTCCCCCCAGTATTAAGCCTCTCCAGCCCCCCCAAGTTCAAATACGCCCCACTGTGGTATATCATAGTATATTGAGCATAGTCGATATTAGGGGGTGTGAGGGGGTTTAATAATAGGGGGAGGGGATTATTCTAAATTCAAGGATGCGCCCCAAAAACTGACCACCGGTGTCAGCGATTTTCACTTGTTCGACCTCAACTTCCTCTTTCAGACCCATCGGCCGATGAATCGTTGGATTCCAGAAAACCCTAAACCCTATAAACCCTAATTAAACCCTAAACCCTAAACCCTAAACCACGTTACTCACAGCAATGCACCCTGAAGGGACCCTGGCAATACATGGGAACAGCAAGAGGCCTACCGAGGTTCCCACCAAAGATTCTTCCCAAATGAGTAGTATTTTATTTGGGGATATTGTGGTACCCAATATAGAGTCAGATTATATCCTCCTTTTGGGTATAGTATTTTTATATAAGGAATATAACCTTACTAGCTTCAACCACCAAGAAAACGCTACCCAAATGTCTACGGAGTTGAGGTGCTTGTACGCTTTCTGTGCAGGGGCATTCATCTGGTGTTTGGGAGGTATAGTTGGGACGCCAATTTTGAACCCTAGGCCAAGCAAACAAGACCAACACTTTTCAGTTTGATTTAAGGACGCTTCAAGTGAACGAGGGTGATAGCTGCCATGTCCCTTGCACGTATGCTGGAGCTCTGGGACCATACCCTAAACCTTAAAACCTAAACCCCAAACCGTAAATCTGAAGCCTGAGGTTAGCAGTATGGACCCTTGACCCCTAAACCCTAAACCCCTAACCCTATTTTATAGGCACCCTGAGGGCTACATATAATATAGGGTATCCCAGGGCTACGGGCCCATACTCGGGGCCCATGGTTTCAACCTTCCCTTAGACCTAGGCACGCCTCCCATACCCTATACGGTCAAGCTGCAAGACGGGTCTTTTGTGGTTGCAAGGATGCACTTCTGATTAATAAACCCCCTCCCCTTAGTAAGGATTTTTATAAGGATCCTAATACTAAGGCCCTTAAAAGCAGGGGTTTATTAATCATGGCCCCACACCCTAAACCCTAAATAGTAGTTTCCAGTGTCCCTATATAACCTCTATATTACTATATTTAGGCCCTTAAAAGGAGGGGGTTTGTTAAAAATGGGTCTACATTACCCCCTAAACCCTAATCCCTAAACCCTAAACCCTAAACTCTCTTTACCCCTGACTGGTTTAGGTCGAGGCTTTCTGGGCTCCTGTGTCTCAGGTTTCAGGCTGCCGAAGGGTCCGGTCGAGAGGACTAAGGGTTTAGGGTTTAGTGTGCTGAAGGCTTATACAGTGTGGTGTTGAGGGACTAAAGGGTTGCACAACCAACGTAACGCCTCGTCCCCCCATCCCCCCCCCCCTGTTTCCAAGTACAAAACACTGATCTAGGAACCGATCTGGGACCTTAATACAAGCCACTTAGGTACCGGGATGCTTATCTTACTGGTTGTTGGTAGTGAATAAGGGAATATACTCTCTATGTGATTCCCATATAATATATTTCCTTATTCTCTACCAACAGCCAGTAAGTTATTTTTATGAACCACTCCTAGAACTTGCGAGGGTGCTCAGCCTGATGCGTTTGGGACACTTTCGGAGCAGACTCTCAGAAAATCAGGGGCTCTAGGGCTTATAGGCTTTCAGGATTCAGGGTTTAGGTCTCTAAAGCTTATAGGGTTTATAGGTTTCAGTGTTTAGGGCTCTAGGGTTTAGGGTTCCAGGCTTAGGGTCCCTTGGTACTCCCCTTCAATTACGATGAGAACTAGGGCTAATCCAGATAGAACCGTCTGCAAAGTATAGGGGGGCAGTGGGCGCTCCCATGATAAAAGAGGATCTATTTAGGGTTTAGGGTTTAGTCTAGCTCATGTCTCTCCGGTTTGATGAACGATCGGGCCCATATACTCACGTACGACCTATGGAGGGGTCAGGGCTCCATGGTTGCGAGAAGGGTTATCTCAAGCTAAATGGTAGTTTCCCTAAATGAGGGGACCCCAATATACACCCCAAAATATGATGATCCTTACTATGGGGACCCCATGGTACCCCTAATTTTGGGAAACCCCCAAATCTTCTTGCAGGGGCAACAAGGACCGCTTTTCCTTCTGCCTCCTGTCTCTTCTGAGCCACAGTCAATCTTGCCCATATCACGAACGGACATGGGTCTTTGTCAGGGTGCATATATGTATGTGTATATATATATACGCATTTATATGCCTACCACCGGGACCCATATGTCCACCCTTAATCTTGGAAAGCCTAATATGGATACTTAAACGCATGTGCACTGAACCTCTTGTGTCGGCTTTCACAACAAACAAAGCAGTTGGTACTTACTACGAATCTGGACTGCTACGCAGGGCACCCCTAAAACCTTGAACTATAGTTCAACTCCAAACCCTAACGCCCTGGTTTCTATGCCGGAAACTAATTAGTGATATCAGCCATTGGTGATGGAGGTTATTGGGGCTCATAGGGGTCACTGAAGGGACGATGAAGATTATTATACGTTGCCTGAGCCAAGGATTTTAAGGGCTGTTAGTAGGGTGTAGTAGCGCTCTGCTTCTCCGATACGCCATGCCAGTGACTATCTCGGTGAGCTTGCTGAGCGGCAGGACTGTTACATTGCAAGTGGAACCGGATGCCTGTGTGAAGAACTTGAGAAAACAAGCACAGGCCGCTTTGGAAGTTGGAAGCGGTCGACTTCTTGATCCATCTGGAAGCGTTCTGGATGATGCATCAATCATCCAGGATGCCGGGCTGCAACATGGAGGCATGCTGACCTTGCACATATCGAAGATACAAATAGCAGCTGGTTGTGAGGCATTCGCCGCTATGCTGGGCGACGGATCCGTCGTCACATGGGGCAATTTCGGGAATGGTGGGGATAGCAGTGCTGTTCAGGACCAGCTGAAGAATGTGCAGCAGATCCAAGCCAGTCATTTTGCTTTCGCTGCCATCAGGGCTGATGGCTCGGTCATCACATGGGGTTCTTCCGGCAGTGGTGGGGATAGTACTGAGGTTCAGGACCAGCTGAAGAATGTGCAGCAGATCCAAGCCAATGGCTATGCTTTTGCTGCCATCCTAGCTGATGGCTCAGTCAGCACTTGGGGTGATAGTGGCGAAGGTGGCGATAGCAGTGCTGTTCAGGACAAGCTGCGGAATGTGCAGCAAATCCAAGCCAGTTCCCGTGCTTTTGCTGCCATCTTGGGTGATGGCTCGGTCGTCACTTGGGGCCATTCCGTGTTTGGTGGCGATAGCAGTGCCGTGCAGGGCCAGCTACAGGATGTGCAGCAGATCCAAGCCACTGACCGTGCTTTTGCTGCCATCCTTGGTGATGGCTCGGTCATCACATGGGGCGATTTCAATTCTGGTGGCGATAGCAGTGCTGTGCAGGACCAGCTGAAGAATGTGCATCAGGTCCAAGGCACTTGCCGTGCTTTTGCTGCCATCCTGGCTGATGGCTCCGTGATCACATGGGGCTATCCCAATTTTGGTGGGGATAGTACTGAGGTTCAGGACCAGCTGAAGAATGTGCAGCAGATCCAAGCCAGTAATTTTGCTTTCGCCGCCATCCGGGCTGATGGCTCAGTCATCTCGTGGGGCGCTCCTGAGTCCGGTGGCGACAGCAATGCTGTACAGGACCAGCTAAAGAATGTGCAGCAGATCCAAGCCAGTGGCCATGCTTTTGCTGCCATCCGGGCTGATGGCTCGGTCATCACATGGGGCAATTCCCTTTATGGCGGCGATAGCAGTAACGTTCAGGACCAGCTGCACAGTGTGCAGCAGATCCAAGCCACTGACCGTGCTTTTGCTGCCATCTTGGGCGATAGCTCGGTCGTGACATGGGGCGATTCCATGTTTGGTGGCAATAGCAACTCCATTCAGGACCAGTTGAAGAAACTGCAATAGTCTAAGGCCTCTAAGAATCTAGGGGCCTAGGGTGGCCTAGGGGGCTGTTTAATTAGCCGGTTTCTGGCGCTCTGAGGTTCAGATATGCTTCTGGCGCTCTGAGGTTCAGATATGCTGCAAGTATATACATTAAGGATCGTCCTGCAATGGCACTGGAATTTGTTCAGGCTTCTTCAGCAGGTCTTAGGGCTTCGGCACACAAGATGTCAGGGCGGCAGGATCATCTCAAGCAAAACTAAACCCTATACCCTAAAACCCTAAAACCTTAAAACCCTAAACAACTGGGAGATGTTCAACATAATCCCCTTGAAGCCCCTAGGCAGGGCGTCCCCCGTTTTGTGAGAAACCCCGCTTTTGCAGGTCCTGGAAGCCGCATTTCCTGTTGACTGCCAAGCAAAATCAAAAGCAAATGCGACTTAGGGTTTAGGGTTTAGGGTCTGGAAGTCATGGGGTTCAGGGTTTACTTAGGGTTTAGAGGTCTTGGACATTTGCTAAATCATGGGGATTTTACATGCCTAAAGGGGATTGCTCCAAGTGCTGGCCTCGAGTGTAGCAAGGCAAAAGAGTGCGTGTAAACGACCAGGGTGTGGGGTTCTGGGAAAAACCCTAAACCCGACACATCCTTATGTATCCCTGCATGCCGAAACCCTAAACTCTGAACCCGAAGCCCTTAAACCAACCCTGAAACTTAGATCTTGGATCTGCTCATAGCAGGTTCATGTAGTTGGCCAACCTAAACCTTTAACACCAAGCCCTTAATCTTGTTTCTTCTAAGTAAGGTTCCAGAAGCTCTACCAGGCTTGTGGTAGAGTCTTTGAGATATGTCCCGCTAAGTGCTCAGGATTCAGGGTTCAGCTTTGAGGGTTCAGCGTGCAAGGTTTCGGGTTTAGGGCTTAGGGAAAGCCATGTGCTCAACCTAGACTTCGGCATGAAAAGTACCCAGTTATCCCTTGTAGGAAGTCATGGAATGCTTTCTTAGCTTTAGCTCGCAGCGATTTTTTTTTTGAAAGCTCTGGGTCCAGTTGTGGGTCGTGTTGTCGTTTTTTCAAGTCCTGAGCCCTAAGCCCCAGACCTAAATCCTTCATTTACATCCCCCACCTGAAGCCCTAAACGCTTCATTTAAATAAATCCAGCGCCCTAAACCCGTTGTTTAAATCCTGAACCTTAAACACTAAACCCTAATCCGCGCCCTAATTACACCTGAAGCCCTCACCCATGGAGCCAGTGGCATCCGTCTGATCACCTCCACCTAAGAACAAGCCCCCAACCCCCCTAAAGTTAGGGTTTAGGGTTTAGGCCTAAAGGTGTTTTATATGAGTAGTATTTTATTTGGAGATATTATGGTACCCATTATAGAGAAAGATTCTATCCTCCCTTTGGGGTATAGTATTTGATATAAGGAATATATTCTTACTGGGTTTAACCACCAAAAAAAGCTACTCATATGGCCTCAGGCTTAGGGGAGCGCAAAAGACATAGGAAGTACTCTAGAATTGAAGGTTTAGCGTTTGGGGTGTAGGGCTTATGAGAACAACCCCGCTCCATAGTGATGAATGCCCCCCCCAATATGGTACCATGATATTCTCATCATTTTTTGGTCTATGTTATCCTCTCATTTTTTTTGTTACTATTATGGTTGTTGCTATCATGATTGTCATTTCTAGGGGAGAGTATTTGTTGTTGGGAAACCCTAAACCCCCAAATCTATCCCGAAACCAGAAAATCATGTCCTAAACCCCTAAGGCCCTAAATCTATCCCGAAACCAGAAAACCATGTCCTAAACCCTTAAATCTATCCCTAAACCCGAAAAATCAGGTTTATCATTAGGGGAGGGGACTGAAGCAGCCGCAGGCACCAGCAAACTGTCGCAACCCAAGTGCTTGTGCCTCCTGCCTTGCCACTGGCCCGCAGAAGCTGTAGTTTGGAGTTTAGGGGTTAGGGTTTAGGTTTTAGGCGCTATGCCCCCAGGGGGTCAAATATTGTAGCGTCTACGCTTCTAGCATTTGAAAGCTGAATCCCCCCAAACCCTAAACTGCGTTGTGTAGATACTTGGGTGGTTGTCCAAATTATGGTCCCTTTTTGGGTCCCTATTATAATACGGCCCCTAATATTTAGGGTACCCAAAAAGGGACCATAATTTGGACAAGCGGGGTTACAAACAGGTGCCAGGTTGAGCAGGCTCCCTAATTCTCAACCCCCCGAAGGGATCTAAAAATTAGATCCCCTGGAACCTTATGGGAAATTACATAAGGGTTATATAGGGGTTATAATGGGTCTATATAGGGGATCTAATTTTTGGATCCTCCCAGGGGTCTGGGTAATTCTCAAACCTCAAACCATAAGCCTGAAGATTGGCTAGCCGGAGGGTCGGGAGTTAGTAAGTATACTTGAGGGGCCTACTATAGCTACGTATAGCTACTATTATCCTTTATAATCACTATTACAGGGTGGGGGGTCCTCCTAACGTATACTTACAACTTCTTTGGGCCTTTGCAGTTTTGAAGTGTTAGAGGATTCGGGTTTTGGGTTGATCCCTGAGGCCCTAAGCAGTTGAGGCGTTAAGGAGCGGGGTGAAATGAACGTTGGGAGAGTTACAATCCCCCTTAAGTAGATAGAATATGGGGTATATGGGGACCTTGATTATTACATACCCAAAGCCATATGCTATCCACTTAAGGAGGACTATCACGGACCCCCTAAACCCTAAACCTTACTTAAGGGGGACTATATCTTCAAGCTGGTCATGGGCTTCGGGATTGTGGTGGGCAAGTTTGGAAATGAAGGTTTTGCGATCCTTGAGGAGGCACAGTGTGGCTGAGGGTTTAGGGTTTAGGGTTGAGGGTTTAGGGTTGAGGGTTTAGGGTTTGGGGGTGGTCCATGTTTGCAGGAAGGTTTCAGGCTTCTCTCCCTGATGAACTGGAGTAACTGGAGGGTGGAAGTTTGCAAGAAGGTCACGGATTTTCCTCACGCAGTGGGAATTAGGGTTTAGGGTTTCGGATACATATGGGCCTACTTGAAGGGTTAGGGGGATTGTCTATGCAGGCTTATAGATTTTAGAAGCCACAAAATGATGCCAGTAACCCCGTCACGAAACTTAAGCCCTAAACCTTTCGTCCCCTGACCCTCCAAGTAGCCACAGCCCCATGCCCTAAACTGTGAGGCGCCAAGTCGATTCTGCGGATTTAGTTTAGGCTATAGTCTAAACTCCCTGAGGACGGTTATATAGGGGAGCATTCTAGGGGTCATTAAGGGGGATGCTACTGTAGGATTTCAGACTGTAGCTGATTGAGGGTTCAGGGGTTAAGGGTTGAAGGTTTGGGGCTGTGCATGGATGCATGGTCTAGCTTTTCCAGTCTGAAATTCTGTGGACCGCCAGTAGACGATAGTTTGAGGTACCTGTTCCCCATTTAGCCCACCATTTAGGGGAACTGGGCATTGCAGGTATGGTTCAGGGTTTAGGGGGTCTGCGAAGTGTGAATAGGCGGAGTTTTGCACGATGAGATATAGTTTTCCTTCGGACGGAAGCGCGATCCCTTTGCAATCCCAGTATGCTCCCTCTCCCCACAGCAATAAACAGCCCAAAACCTTGTAGGGTTTGGGGTGCTGGGTTTAGCGTTCAGGCTACATGCTTTAGGGTTTAGACCCTATTTGGAGAAACCGCCCGCATCCATGTCTCTGAGTCTAGGGTCTACTTGGAGGGTCAGGAGGATTTCTAGTGTAGTTATACTTGTAACCATGTATAAGCCACATCTTAATCCCAGTTATCTACATGATTTACCTACTTTCTTAGCCCTCTAACCCTCCCAGTAGACATGTTCGGATGCTCGGCGTGCAAGATGGCGCTCCTGGACCTGTGACGGGGGCCCCTTGGGGCTTGGGAACTGTAAGCCCTAAACCTCAAACTCTAAACCCCAAACCCTAAACCCTATACTCCAGACATGGGCCGTGGGGTTATGGCGGTGGGTCTGAGATGCGCCTGAAGAATGTTTGTTGTTTTTCTTTACAACCCGTACACAACTGTACTTGTGCATGCCAACTTTTCGATGCACAGAAAGCGAGAACCATCGCAGACCACCGAATGTATAGCTATGTCAGCCCCTAAATCCTGAACCCTAAGCCCCGCTAAGACGTTGGGGTTTGCCAAAAATAGGGGTGCCATTTTGGAGGTCCCCCTAATAAGGAGGATAGCAGTTGGGGTCCCCTATCTTGGAATTTATGCGGCAAAACGAATACCGAACTTCGCACAACATCTGCCCAAAGCTCCCGACCTGAACCCTATCTAGGTGGCAGTTGAGGACAATTTGCCTTCCTGGTTCAGGATTTACGTGCAAGAAACTTATTCATGAAATATCTGCGTGCTTTCACCACACCACCCGGATTTGTATACACCATCAAAAGGCTCCTGGAAGTCCCTACATAACCCCCCATATAACCTTATGTACCCCCATATAACCCTAAACCACAACCCCTAGTATACCCTCTATAATCCCTGTAGTTTCCATGTTCTTTTCCATTATCCTTATAGATTCTGGGAAGGGTAGGATTCTTCCAGGTTTGGTCCAAGATGACGACAGTGGGGGTCTGATCCAGTGCACATTCTGCGCTCAAAAAAAAGCCGTTCTCGGGCCAGGATTTCGGGTTCGGGGTTAAGATATGGGGGTATATAGGATCCCTAAACCCTAAACCCTGAGGGGTTGTAGGGATGTATACGGTTTAGGGTTTTGGGGTTAAGGATTTGCTAAACCCTTAAGCCGCACAGGATGGCTGCTCCTGGATGCTGGTTTTGTGTAAAGGGTTTAGGGTTCAGGGTTTGTAGGGTTCAGGGGTTAGGGTTTATGATTGAGGGTTTTTAGGAATTCCAAGGTTTTTAGGATTTTAGGGTTAGGCGGTTTAGGGTGCCAAAATGAAGCGCTGGCCGCAGATGGCAGGCCAAAATGAGCCTCACCCTCATCTCAACCCTAAAGCCTAGATTCCAAATAATCCCCTATAATCCCTATGTGGCCCCCTAAATACCCCCATTAGTCTCCTATAATCCCTATGGGGCCTCGGGGTGCGGAAGGCTTTGAACTATAGGAAGCAGCAGAAAGAGTTCTCAAACCCATAGGCTCGTTTAAGGTTTAGGGTTTAGGGGCCAACAGCCAAAAACGCAACAAAACGAGCAACTCCAGAACCCTCACCTGACATTTCGAATGTGTGCATACTTCCTAGCCGTCCCGTAGCTTGAGGTTTTGTTTTCAGGGCTTAGGGCGTAGAATCCTAAACCCTGAACTGGGCCATGGTAGCTTTCTTTTTTTCTGCAGGGAGACAGTAGGCCCTAAACCCCCTAAGCCCTGTACTGGGGATGCCCATCATTAGGGGCTTAAGGCCCTGAACTACTCACGATCATCATGATATAGGGGGTTAGCGTTTAGGGTTCAGGGTTCGAAGCTTAGGCTTTAGGGCCTAGGGTTCAGGGCTGAGGGTCCAAAGGCTCTGAAATGCGCAATGACCCGAAATCTGGGTTGATACAGGGGTCTTGTAGTAATATTGCTCCCTTATAGCCCTCATAAAGCTGTGGTACAACATGCTGAGAATCCTAAACCCTAAGCCCTAAACTATTATGTTGGGCCCCTGCAGTACATGGTTCTCTGTCAAAAGATCACGCCTTTAAACACGCCGTTTAGGGTTCAGGGTTTAGGGTCCGGCGGGGGACTTCGCAGGTTGGCTAATAATGGGGATGGCTCATAGGGGGCCCAGTCCCCTGACCCTCTCAATTGGGGTTTTGGCGTTTGGAGCTGTAGCATGTTCGAACTTAATTTCCACTGCAGGCCTCAACCCTAAAACCCGCCGATATAATGGGAAGAGGGTTTTCGGGGGGATCAGCTATATGATTGTTATATAAGGATTATGATTAGTTAGAATAGGGTTTTTGGGGGGGGGGGATCAAGTATAGTATGATTATATAGGGCATCATATTGATAAGTACTTCGGCTTGAACAATAGCTGCAAGTTGCTTGGGGCGCTTTGCTGTGGGTCTCTAGTCCCAATTCCGCGTGCATGCCTCCACTTGTCTTTCACCTTTTGAGTAGTATTTCATTTGGGGATACTATGCTACCCAATATAGAATAAGATTATGTCCTCCTTTTGGGGTATAGTATTTGATATAAGGAATATTATCTTACTGGGTTCAACCACCAAAAAAATCACTACTCTTTTGTCTCTCGTGCTTTTGGGGATTGGGGGGCAACCCAGACTCTCAACGCTTTCAAGCCTAAACCCTAAAGCCCTAAACAAAACAAAGAAAAAAGCTGAAGGCTCAGCCCTTCCCCACTTCCCTATTCTGTCATCCAAACCCTGGGCTGCTGTTAAGGCACTTGATTTAAGTTACTAGGTTGGGAAACCTTATTAGTTGCTATATATGTACACCCTTTATGGTAACTTAAACCCAAAACCCTATATACCCGTTACGGTAACTCAAACCCTGAACCCCAAACCCTATATACCCATTATGGCAACTTAAACCCTAACCCCTAGACCCTAAAACCTTGTATTCGCATTCTTCCTTAACAGCAACACAGAAATAGAAGCCACTCACGCGGCTCCGGTCGGGCTCAGAGAGTTTCCTGCCGTGTGTTGGCCCTGCTCCTCTCTGCCAGGCCTGTCCTGTTAGGGTTTAGGGTTTAGGGTTGGGGGGCTTAGATTTAAAGGGGTTTACAGAGGTCTCTAGGGATACATAGGCGTACATACATGAGAACATGTAGGGGTATACTGGGATATTGTGAGGGTAGATATGAATTTCGTTGATTTGAAGTAGATACTCGAAATACTACCCCTGTCTTTTTTAGGTGGTACAACTGTGAGGCGCTGCTATTGGAAATTGCCCACATGGATCGGGAAAGCCACCTAGCGACGTCCTGAAACAGGTTTCGAGTTTCGCCTAAGTATACCTAGGTAGAACAGCACTCAAGTTATAACCAGGTTAGAACTCATATCCCCTACCGTTACTATTGAATAGAAAATGCTTGCCTAGGCATATCTAAACGACTTAGACTATTCCTTGCAATGGTTCCATGGCAGATTTGGGCGGGAACCACACGGTTTGAGGGATAAGACTTAAGAGCTTAGGGTTTAGGGATGAGGATTTAGGGATTCGTATCTAGGGGTCAGAGATTCGAGGATTTAGGGATTAGGGATTTGAGGGTTTAGGGTAAGTTAGGGTTTGGGGTATCTAAAGCCCAACAGTATGCAAGATAATGGTCTTGTTTGCTCCCCTTGTAGGCTTTGGCCATGATCTTACCTCCCTAAACCCTAACCTTAAACTCAATCCCTGAGCCTCCCTAAACCCTAAGGCTCCCTAAACCCTAAACTCTAAACTTGCCCAAACCTGCTTAAACCTTGCACCCGAAACCGAGTTCAGACAACAACTCTTCATCGTAGTGTCCTTGCTCCAGTAATCAGTCATAACGCCTAAAAGAAAACTCTCAACCTTAAACTGGGTTGCTGTTCAGGAACTTAAACTAAGTCACCATACTGGGTATATAGGGTTTAGGGTTCAGGGATTAAATTGCCAGACTGGGTATTTGTACTAGTTATTTAAGGTTTCCCCAACATGATAACTTAAATGAAGTTCCTTTACAGCAACCCAGTAAATCTGCAGTTCGTAGTTGCCGTGAATAGGGGACCCCAATATAGATTTCAAAATGCTATAGTGCTCATGTTCGGGACGGACAAGTTGGCACCCCTCATTTGGGAAACCTTCAGTTGCTCAACCCCGATCAAACCCCTTTAATGCTGACTGAGCAGCAGGCCGTTCCTAAGCACCTTAAAGTTGCTGAAAAGGTAAGTACTGCAGTTGATACTTGAAATCCCGCTTGGCCCGAAGTATCTTTATACCTTGGTAGCTACTCTGACACAGTGGAATGTGGGGTAATGCCCCTAAACCCTAAACCCCACCCCGTCCCAAAAAAAGCTCCTGGCTTCCATCTTTGTCACTCAAGGTACTTAGCCGCCCAAAACCTATGGGCTGTGCCCAAGAAGTTTGGGCCGCATGGGCCCTCTCCTTCTGGTGCGGGCTATAAAACGACACCGACACCTGACATTTCGAGGATCTTGATTATATGGGAAACCTTACGAGAAAGCACAAGACCAAACCCGACAACC